>CAUYON010023250.1:0-21274 GCA_963573935.1 Arctocebus calabarensis
ACCGTAGGTGTGATCCCACTAATTGTCCTCCCTCCACTCATACTCCCCCCTCCCCTCCCCTCCCTTTCCCCTTTCCCTGTATTCCTGTGCTATAATTGGGTTTTAGCCTTCATATGAAACCCCTTTTCTATCTTCAAGGCAAGCAATGTTTCATTTCTCTGTGCCCTAGTCACTTCAACCTGGAATTACCAAAATTCAACCTAAAACTGCTTTTACTTTTAATGAACCTTGTGATTACACTGCATTCATACCAACAATGCATGATCATTTTTTTTATTTTAGATGCAGATGTTGAGCAACATTAATTCCATTTCCAGCCTAATTTCTCTTTGAAGGAATCCTGGAGATTAGGACATGGACATCTTTACAGACCTATAAATTCATGTCTAAGTTCCTGTGAGAACTTTCCAGGTATCAATAATGAAGATTCAATAACGATGTGACATATCACTCTTTCCAAAGTATAAGAACACACTGAGGTGTGGGGTGAAACTGAGGTCTTCCAAATATTCAAATAAATATCCTACAGTGTGGTACATATCTGTTACTTACACAAATATCATAGATATTTATTTGTTATTATGAGCTTTAAAAGAGTGCATCACATATGAGGAGCTTGTTGGGCAACAGTCTTCCAAACCCAGAAGCTTCGACAGATGGGGTGCAGTTTCCTGGTGACACAGAATCCAGGTAACCAACTACACTTCCAAGTACACATCAGCTACTGATCGGTAGTCAGCAAAGGGCAGCACTAGAGATCATTCGTATTTAGATGTAGAGTTACAAGACAAGAGGGGGAACTTATCAACTGTCATAAAGTTTTTGAATTGCAGGATTTCAAAATTGTAGAAAATGACATGGCACTGTAGCTTTGCCTGAAGGGTCTAAGTCAAAATCGACAGATCTCATTCCCAGAACTCATTTGGAAAGGCGCCTACATTGGTGTCAAAGTCCTTGAAGGACATCACTGTAGGGACTGTCATGAAACTTCAGTTACAAGAAAAGGTGCATAGATAAATCAGGGGCTGTTCCAGAAGATGACACTCTCTTATTAAAGGAATAAATGTTTTAAATAAAGCCCTATCTCTAGGGAAGAGTGTTTATTCTAGATCTATAATAAGGATAAAAATCTTGAGGTATTTCCAAAAGTACAAAAAAAGAAGCCTTGACGGGAGAAAATACGCTTCAGTATAAGCTGGAGATAACGATGTCTTAGAAATTTAGATGAATGAGGAGGCAAAAACACAAACACAACCGAAGTTAAGATGGTGCCAAATGATTTTTTCATCTTATAATAGTGTTAACTAATATATAAGGGTGAATAATTACTTGGTAAAAAGGATTTTTTGAACAGCTATCAAAAACTTAACATTCACCACTCATTGGGTAACTACTATGCAACACTGTAATAATTATTATTAAAATATTATATTTGATTTCTTTCAAATGTTTTTCCAGGTACATGTTATCATCCTTCAAAATTTACACATGAAGCAACTGAGTGAAGGAAAAAGGGTACTGAGATTATGTGGCATAGTTTGGATTTAAACCTGTCTTCGTGATTTTAAATCCCAGCACTTCATCTAAGCAAGGCTGCCTCCAAAATAAGCTCCAAAATATCTTCTATGTAGAGTAAAATAATTTTACATAAATCATCTAAAAAGAAATAAGCTATAAAAACTAAGAAAAAAGCAAGTCATTTTGGTTGAATGTCTCGCAAAATTCACTAAACTCTGTATTTCATTAAAGACAATTATATTTCCTAATCCATTTTGTTCAGGTTTTAGGTTACATTTGCATTAGATTCATACAGAGTTGGGTGGGGGACAGTTATATGTGCTGAACCAGAGAATGAATATTGAAGGCAAACTTCACAGCGAATGGGGCTACTCAAAGGGTGAGAGGTAAATGGAAACACAAGCCAAGGATCCACCACTGAAAAGGCCACATTTACCAAGATTTTCTGCTAGCATACAAACATCTCATCCAAACAAGAGTTCTGAGATTTCTCTTCATAATCTCTGCCATGACCTTGAGAAACCACAGGTATCTTAGAACAGAAAACGTGTATCATGTCCAAAGTTCTTATTTAAAAATGACTTAGTTTCTCCCCCATAATATACTTTAAATACAAGTTTAGACAATTAAGTTCAAAAACTCATCCTAGAAAAAATGCTACATACCTCATTGCTGAATACCACTATGGTGACCTTTGAAGTACTCCCCTCGGCCATCTGGTGACAATAATAATATTCAGCAGTGAGGTGTGTAGCACTTTTTCTAGGATGAGTTCATGAACTTAATTGTTGACCTCATATCATCAAAATACAGCTCCTGATTCTCTCTTGATTCTCTCTTTCTGCCTTCAAATAGTGATATAAAAGCGGCCTACTTGCTGAAAGTTGCAAGTTGGAAGATGCATGGATCTGTTTACATTTATGTTGTACGCAAGGTGTTTGTTCCATGTATACATCGTGGAATGGCTAAGCCAAGTTATTTAACATACACATCATTCACATAGTGAATCCTATGTTTTGTGTGGGGTGAACACACTTCAAATCTTCTCTCATCAATTGTCATACATTCAATATATTATTATTAACTATGGTCACCAAGATGTACAATAGATCTCTTGAATTTACTCCTTCTAACAGCAATTTTGTCATCTGGATAACAGTTCACCATAATAAATGCATTTTATTACTAGCAGTAGCAACAGTTAGAGTAACAGTGTCTTTTCCTCTTCCTACTATTCATCAGTTTCAAAGGCCTTTGCCTGGACTCAATGCCCCTCAACATGCCCAAGTGATATTGCTTTTGGAACTAAGATGTAAATGCTGATGTGCTTGTTGCGAAATCTGTTTATTAAACCTGCACTTCCTACTGACTCACAATTGAATAAATATAATATTCAAACTTTGAATAATTCAGTTGATGAATTTGTAGACTTTTTCAGGCATTTACAAACTTGACTTTCTACATCAATTTGCAAATACTCTTATTTCTTCAAAGTATAGCTGTGCTCCTCTATTAAACTCCATTGGGTCTGCGGATGCAAAGCAAGGTTGCACAGCACCAGTTTGGCCCAGAATGCACAACGCTTTGCACAGTCGCAACTGTGAAGTTGGCAACTGTTTGACAGGAAGAGAGCAATAGACTGAATCCGGGCTAATTTTATGCAGGTAGGTTTTGGGGTAAGTTTTTTACTTTATAAAAAGAAGAAAAGATCAGCAATTTGATAAAAATAGACATTTCTCTAGGATGAAACATAGCAATTTGCTATATGTCAAAAGTCACTATGACATTTGAATCTTGAAGTGTCATAATACAAGCCAGGCAGATCCATACAACTGGAGTATATAAGAGTACAACGTTGTACCAGGATAAAATACAGATAAAGGGACCTGATGTTAGTGAGTATATGAGCAGTGCGTACAAGTAGACAGTTTTTCCCTCCATAGCTCATTGTCCCTTCAGGTAAAGGACGAACAGTTCAGACTAAAAACTGAACTACTTGTAGGAGGGTACAAAGTTCAAGAACTGTGTCCCTCAGATAAATCATTTCATCCTGAAAGAGGAATGGCCAACTGCATTACATGCATATGTACACAACACAGAGAAACACACGTACAAATCCAGCTTTGCTTAATGATTTTTGTGCTTTCCTGGGTACGCTCATTTGCATGTCCTATGTAAATATTCCACCCTTGCGAAATGAGGAGTGAGATCATTACACCAAATTTTCACTTAGGAAAGACAAGACATATAAAGATTTGACAAATAATTGTCTAAAGTAAATTAACCAGTCCATGGCCTAACTGGACCTGGAACTTAGGTCTCTTGACCCATACTCTATTTTTTCTATTATGCTATGCTAACACCTTTCTGTACATACAGATTATTGATAAGCTAAACAGAAACCTTATCTCCTTAGCTAACTATAACCATTCACAAATATCTGTTCCCCACTGACCCACTCAACCCTGCCTCGGCTACACACGAGGCACACATTGTTCTCTCTGACGTGAAGGCCTTTCCGTCTCTTTACATCCTGGAGAACTTCTACTGTCTTCTCCAAAACACACATCTACTTATTAGCCGTCTTTGGCAACCACAGCTTTGCATTTGATGACAGCTACAATGACTCCACACAAACATTCCCCCATCTCTGTGAGCTCTCAGTCATTCAGGAGGATGAATTTAGCAGGCACACAATGATTCCAGGGAATATATCTTTTGTAGAGGGAGCTCATTGTGGTGAGAGGGTAGAAGGGACCCTTGATACAATCTAGGGCACCAGGGATCGAACTGAGAATACAAAAGAACTTCCAGGAAAATGTATCAGGACCCATAGTTGTAGGAAGGGTGTGCATGTGTGCAAATATCTGCACTTTTAAAAACTCATTTTTAGGCAATTGTAATATAGGTTGTTCACAGTCCATATTTTGAGAACACTGATTTAGGAATGATTGCTTGGAATAAATGCATTTAAATAAATAGAAGATGGTTAGAATGTTCCAGATACAAAGCAAAATCCATACCAAACAGAGGGAATAATTGTATCCATTCAAGGCACTGAAAACTAAGGTTACCTCTGCCTTACGTCAGGGAAAAGATTGTGTTGAAGGGACAAAAGTAGGAGCCAAGTAACGACTTCTGTAAGCCAAAGGCATTGCACTTACATCTATTACAATGCTTTTCCTTCACGTTAAGTCTGCCCTCCCTTCTTACTCTCAGAAAACCTTCCCTTTACAGAGCTTCATTCCCATCGGCTCAAACACAAGCCCAACACAAAGAGTGTTATCAATAGTAAAATAAGTTAATGAACAGAGAAACAAATTCTACTTAATATCAACATTAATGCAGCCTAAGCAGGGATATTTATGTATATATAATATATATTTCTGAATATACATAGGTATAATCTCAAACATCTTCATTATGAACATTATAAACTTACTGCTTCTTTACTTTTATCTTTATACTCACACCTGTTTCCCAGAACTCTCTCTTTGATGAGCCAGGCCATGTTCTGATTAGTGTCTCATTAATGTTTCTGACAGCCCTGCCGTGAGTACACATGGGAGATTTCTCCTCATTATCTTAGCATTTTATTGGTACTAAAGCCAAACCAACTGTTTATCTGGAATCTGAGTGGTAATGTGAGTTTGGCTGCTACGTGTCACAGAGTCTTTGCTGTTTGTAACGACCCCAAGCTATCCGAGGTGGGGCCTACACGCATAGCTCCATGCTGCTGGGGAGGGTGTCCCGAGGCTGGCATGAAGGGTGTCATTCCTTGGGGTGTCAGGCTGGAAATTTCCTCCCTGAGAGGACTTCTCTGGGCATCCTCCTCAGGAGCACATTCTCCTTCCTATTTCCCAATTCTCTACCATGGACATGGATTCAGTTCCCGAACTCCTTTCCACTGACTTTGTAACTGCATGTGTTATCTGGATGTGTAACTATTGAGGCATCTTTTATATTCCACTGTAGACCGTAAATTTCATGAAGAAAGTGTACCTGTTTGGCTTACAATTAATAGCCTATAGTACCTTGGACAGAGAGGTGGAGAAATGAACATTTTGGGATGATTACATAAAGTTCAGCACCTCAAAGGTCTTCACAACTCTTCTTTATGTAAAAATGTGTACATCCAGGTAAGCGGACAAATGAAGAGATGGATAATGATGCCGCAATACAAGAAGTCAGAAAAAGGTCTATTTAGTAAACAATAGCCTACCGTTTGAGAATGCAACATTTCAACTGAACTACTCACTGGCTAAACTAATTTTTAACTTTGTAATTGGGTTGCTTGGTTACATGCTTTATATAAAGGCCCCTCTGTACATACAGGACTGTGACGACCGCATCAGTGAAACCTTAGCAACATATCCAAATTTAAGAATTCTAGGTATCATAGTCCCAATTCTAATTCTGTTTATTTTCCATATATAAATTACTTTTCTGGCTTTAAGTCTGGAATTTGCAAGTTGATGTAGAAACACATTCTTTTGCAACTGAAAAAAAAAAAAAAAGAATTCCTGCTAGGATGTTTGTTGATTCGAGGTCAGAACCAAATGATTCATGTGGACTGGTTTATGCCTTTGTTGTTTTCTTTTGTTAAAGGAAAGGGTTGAAACATACTGCATATACCAACAGGCAATCTTCTAGCAGAGCTCAAAAATAATTCATAAAAAAATATACTCTAATGAAAAGTTACAAGTTGTGCCATTAACAGAAACAGCCACAGAAAGTAAAAGCCATATTGGGCACCTTCAGTGATTTGATGTTATTTCTTTATTACAGAGGTAAGTGTAGTTGCATTTATTAGAAGACCTTCTATGTCAGGAAACAGAAAATCCACCTCGTATGGATATAACAACACAAGGATTAATTATCTCCCATAACAAGGTGTAGAGGCAAGAGCTCTGGGAACAGGATGTCAGCCCCTCGGTTCCCTGCAGTTTTCTCATTCCTGGGATGGAGGAAGGGGGTCATGTATTTCCAGGCATTAAATCCAGATGCAACAATGCCCAGAAGAAAAGGGAAAAAAATCTCTCATGTCTGTGTGTCTCTATTTAACACATTAACTCCCATGTGAATTGCATTTAACTCATCCTAGCTTTGAACCTGGGGCCTTGTGAAACATATATAACTCACATGCCTCTTGTCCTCAAGGAACAATGTGGTGCACAGGCAACTCACGGCCCCATGCTGTGGCACACGTGTTGGGTGGCCCTCTGGGCAAAACTCTGAAGTTGGTTTGTGAAATTCTCACTTGCCGACATTCTTATTGTTACAATTAATACTTAATACTAACAATTTAATTCTAAAAATGTGGATTAAATGAATAGAAGTCAATAAATTTCATTTTTCCATTTATATTTACCTTTAAATTACACTTAGGCCTAAGAAATCAAGAAAGAAACTGTATCCTGATGAATTAAAGTTTTCACCTTCCTTTTTACATTAGTAGCTTGAAGTCTTTCTGTATTTTTTTAATTGATGCACATTTGAGGATCATTTTTTTTTTTTGGAGTTTTTATTCTGTTTTTGTAATAAAACACTGTGACCCCAAAGTGGGGAGGGAATATTTTTTCTAGTGTGGCAATCAATGTGTTAAAAATGGAAAATCCTCTCTCAGAATGACAGATGTTCAGCTATCTTGGAGAATTCCTCCGATTAGCCAGATTCTGTCACATTTTTATGTCGAATTCAATCACTGACAAGTGAAATGGACCATAGCCTTTTGCTTAGGACAGAAGTTTTCAGTTTCTAGTCTCTTTTTTACTTTAAAAAAAAACCTGAAGTGATTTTGGATATTTGGATCTAATTCATTATCTATCTGTGTCTCCTGTATCAGAAATTAAAGCTGAAAAACTTAAAACAAGAAACCACACAACACTCTCCATGTCCCGGGGAAGACAGCATCAAACCTAACACAGCCCCTAAAAAACTTTGAATTACATGGGTGAGGGAATGAGAGTGAGGAAGGTAAATAATATCTCCTGTAAAAATGGAGATGGTTTTGTCCCAGATGATTCCGTGCAAGATCTGAAGATGCATTCCCATAACCCCTGGACCAACCATGGAGAACCACTGGATCAAAACATTTGGGAGGAATTCTCAGAGATTACAGATGGAGGTGATCTTCCCCCAAGCACAAATGACTTTACCAAAGAGCATGGAGATCTTCACACAATTGGAATTCTGTTAGGAAGGGGGAAGGAAGCTGGAGGGATGTTGGGTAGGCAGCCAAATCTATCAGTTACACACATGCAAGCCCATCTCTGAAATCCAGGCAAGCTTTCATCATTCATGTGTATTTAGTTTAAAAGATTGTTAATTTGGATGAGTCACATACCCATGTCCATGTCTGATATATGGATGTATAGAACCCCCATAGCTGACCGCCTGTCTACATTGACCAACTCCTTAAGTAGACTTCATTTTCATAGACCAGACATGTACCAGATGTACCTAAAGGAAGTTGCTTATGTTGACCACCTCTGTGTGTTTGACTAGTTAGTTACAGTTCCCGGGGTGGTGAAATACAGAGGTTCTAAATTCTACTGTATGTGTGTGTTTACACACACACACATATATATAATTTTCTCATGTATATTTTTACAAAATGTAGTTTTTTTTAGTTTATAACTCAGTTATTATTGAGGCATCTTGTACTGACTTCTATAAAGATCCTCAAGTCTAGATTGAATGACCTAAATGTGGATTTGGCAATAGGGAAAAGTGGAGCTTTTGGGGGGATGGAATAAAGCCAAGTCATTTGCAAAATTATGCCATAGGTGACAATTATACATGATGATGCCTTTACTTCCCTAGTGCTAAGTCTCCTTCATTCTGGTGCAACCTGTATCATGTAGACAGACAATGGTATGTGCCCCTCAGTATGACTTCTGTGGCCCAATTGCATAAGAATACTAATGGAATACTAGAAACACTAATCACTGAGCTTCCATTGGATTATGTGGCCACCCGTTATGCAGACAAATGTTCCATAACAGCTTCAAGACTTAGAAAAGATGGTAAGATGGTGGCGCCTATAGTTCAGTGGGTAGGGTGTCAGTCACATACACCGAGGCTGGTGGGGTCGAACCCAGCCTGGGCCAGCTAAAAAAACAATGACAACTGCAACAACAACAACAACAAAAATAGCCTGGTGTTGTGGCAGGTGCCTGTAGTCCTAGCTACTTGGGAGGCTGAGGCAAGAGAATTGCTTGAGTCCAAGAGTTTGAGGTTGCTGTGAGCTATGACTCCATGGTACTCTACTGAGGGCAATACCTTGAGACACTGTCTAAAAAAAAAAGAAAAAAAAAAAGACTTGGAAAACACAAAACACCACTTTGGCAAAAGATTTTAAAGGTCATGGAATTACCATGGTTTTTCTTATGAGTTTCCAAGTTCACTTTACCCAGTTTCAGTTTGTGTGGTCATTTTTGCCACCAGCAGGGCTAAGCAAAATGAGTCTTCTTCATGTTATGTGTCATGAATGGATCTTATGACACGGGAACAGCTTCTGTGTTACTCTGTCCATTCACCAGCAGGGGAACAGAAACAAAAGTGGTTAACAATACGCCCAACGTAGCAACCAGTAGAGCTGGGATTTGAACTTATTCTGTGCCAGCCCAGTCCTAGGCTGCAGGATACTAAGCTGGCTTCCTCTTGTAATTGCTATGCTTCTAGAACGCCAGTTATGCACCAGGATTTGTGCATCTCAATTGAAATGTGTACCTATGTGTGATGTTCACATCATAACAACCTTGAGAGAGAGGAATCATTCATCTTTGTACCATACATGAAAACAATGAAGGCTTAGAATAACTGGTTCAAGGTCTCACAGCAAATGGTATACAATCTGATTCCAGACCAAGCTCTCGGTGTGGCAGGCACGGAGCCTCAATATTCTTTTTCGAATGGATGTATTCAGTGAATGGACCTTCAAATTCAACTCTCTATATATATTTCTAAGACTTTGTTAAATCATTTTTCCCTAAACTTTTTAACCTTCTCTAGCAACGTTTTCCCATCTTAGAAAGCCAAACTTTCTTCCATCCTAATGAAAGAAGATGTTAGCTGATGGGCAAACGAACAAGGTGGATAATGTTTGATAATTGCTAACGGTGTTCTGCTTCAAGACACCATATTTATGTCCTAAAAAGTCTTCAAGTCTTCATGGAAAGAAGAAACAAATTTCTGCACTTTCAGTATCAGAGGCATTTTGGAAGCAGTGTGTTTTGCAAACTGCTTCAAATCACAGCCCAAATTTGATTCAGTAAATACTAATTGAGGATGAACTGAGCACAAAACATTGGTCATGCTGCTTCGCATTTCGAGCAGGCACAACCACAGTTACAGGGCAGCGCTTGCCAGCAGGGACTGCCCCAGCCCAGAAGCCTCTCCTGGGGGAAACTTCCCCTCTCAAGGCCAGTCTAAGGAAAGTGCTCCTTCCTCTGCAGCCCACAACATTCTCCATCTCCAGGCAGTCCCCTTGCTAAGCACTAGATAGCTTCTGTAGGTTTGTTCTTACTTGGAATTTGTATACAAGTTGTGACAGGTGCATTCACCTATCACCTGCAATAACCTCCATTTGTAAATGTGAGTCGTACATCAGTTGGATGTTGGTAACTCTGGGACTGCCTGTGTACTTCTTGCTTCAGAGTTCACCTTATGCCCCCCTGTTTATACTCTGAAATTGTTTTCTTTGATCCAGGATGAGGTGGTCCCCAATAATGGAGCACAATTTGTTTCAATAACCCAGATGTGATCAAACACAAGTTCATCTGCTGATTGTTCTACAGTGCGAGGAACCCATGAGGGATTGCCCCTGCCTTCAAAGTCATCAATTCTCAGTAATGTATAGCGTTTCTCTGTTAGAGTTTTTGGATTTGGTTAAAATGTAGCATTGCCTTTCCTCTTTGTCTATTTGATTTCAGAGGATACAGAATCATAAGTTACCTGGTGAGTTATAATTTACATTTGACTATATGTATCATGAAAAAAAATCATACTAGCAATGGTCCAAATAAAGCCAGAGTTTATTTCATTTGAAGTTAATGAGGAATCTGATGTTAGGAGGTTCAGTGTTGGTATCTTGCTTCGAGAAATCACCTAGAATTCTTTTCTAGATTTATACCCATATTTCCATAGACTATACCCTTGTCTTTCCCCTCATAAGATGCCTTCAGGAGCTCCAGACATTACCCCCGTGTTGGAGGCAGAAGAAAGCAGGGAGGAGAGAGAGGAAAAGGGGTCCTACTGCTCCAGCCATGTGGAAACGTTTTTCACTTCTGCTTGCCCGGGACAATGTCCCATGGTCACTCCTAACTTACAATGTAAGAAATATACTATTTTTAAGTGGGAACTTTATTCTCTCAAAAACGAATAACAACTCCCCACTGCAGCTCAGGAAGGGTGGCCAGCTGTGCCGTGCTTCCGGAAGTGGACAGCGGCTGTTTCCCTTCCCTTGGGGCTGAGCTGACTTGCGACTGCTCTCTGCACTCTGACACATTGGAAGTGATGTTTGACCAGTTCCAGAACTAGCCCCTGGGAGGACTGGCACCTTCCGCCTGATAGAGACTCCATGTGGAGAGGCCCTGGGACTAAATGGAGAAAGAAGGGCCAGCTAAGTTCAGCTTTCCAGATGTCCCTGCCAAGACACCAACCATGTGAGCATCTTCATTTAGACCTCCAGACCAGCCCACCACCAGTCAGATATCATCAAGGGATTTAGTGAGCTGAAGAACCTACCCAGTAGTCTCTGCCCAAATTCCTACTCTACGAAATGAACATTGGTTTCAATTCTAGGGTGGTAATACAGCTCAATGGATACTAGCAATTCTTCCACATTTGTTGAGAGCACCAAATGTAATAATAAAGCTGAATACTCAACAATGTCTAGCTTATATATTGTCTTCTAAGGTCTTACATGTCTATCTGTGGAAGACCTGAGTTCAGGTCTCTGTCCTGCACACTCCTACCCAGAGCTAAATCTGTACTAATTAGCATTTAGACAGATTAGATTTTACCTTACTTCAGCCATTTCATTACACCGCCTCTCCTACACTATTTTATTCTCCCTAAAATTAGAGCTCTGTGAAATGGACTTTACATTTTATATGGCCTTTATTAAAGGCTACATGGCACAGTGAAATAAATATGACCTTTGGTATCAGGCAAATATAACTTTGAGTACCATGTCAGCCGATTAAGGAATGGACAATGGCTGCTGTAGTTTGGAAGTACCCTGAAGCAGACCCCTAGGCAAGCAGCAGAGTGCAAGTAGTTCATCAGAAAGGTGAAGTCAGCACTAGCCGAGTGATGGAGGAGATGAAGATGGGAATGACACATACTTGGTACATTAGCAGACCAGATAGCACTGTGGCAACCATGAGGAGCACACACATCCGACTCATCCCAGCTCATGGCAGGGGAGCTGAGGTATTAATACAATTGGCTGAGGGTTAGCCGCAGCAGGCACTAAAACCCTGGGACTTCTGGCTTGCCACATAGGCAGGCAAAGCATGCTTCTGAGACTAAAGAAAGATCTCAGCAACATTCCCCATGCTAGATGTCATAACAGAGCTGGCGTGGAAGTGATAAAGGCAAGGGGCTAGCACAGAGCACCAACAGCATTGGCAAACTTGGACTAGTCACCAAACCCTGATTTCCTCATCTCTCAAATCAGGATAAAAATAATGAGCCCCAAGAGCTAATACCCTAAATTCTATGCATATCATTCCTAATACATCCATTCCTTATACCTCCCCTTGTATAAAGAATTCACAAATGTCAAGAAATCAAGTTGAAGAAATAGCTGAGGTACAATAAATGGCAATTGAATAAAACTCAGTGATTCTACTAAAACATAAGAGTATGTGGCTGTTTCTAATATATTTTCAGCATCCTAGAAATAGCAGAGATAAAAGTAGAGATAAAACTATCTTGGCTAAAATCACTCAAAGACTTTAATAAAAACTAAAAGAAAAACAATGCTGATCAAGAGGAAAAATTTTATATGAAATCATGATCATAGAAATGACAAGCATGGTACCATTTTTATCATAGCAAATATTGACTTAGCGCTAACAGATTGGAAGTGCATGTGCATATTAGTTTAGTCAGAAAACACTAGCTATATCACAAAGGAGCACTTGAGTGAACGCCTACAAAAAATATTCCACACCATAATCAAAAGCATAAAACCACAGCTTAAAAAAGAGCTCTCTAGGAAAAGGCCAGGAAAAAATGTATTTAAGAATTCCTTCCTATTTAAAGGCACCCATTACTTCCCAATATATTTCAAGTGAAATAAAACAAACAAACAATCTTGGCTCTGTAGGACATAGACCTGCCTGTTTGTCCTGTCTTTCCCCTACCCCGCCTTCGAGGGACCTTGCTGCACAGACCAGGCTTCCATGGGGACTCCCCATGATGCAGTAAGGGAGAGAGCTCTAGCAGGCACAGAATTGCTCGTCTGCCAAACTTCTTCCCAGCACGAATTTCACAAGAATTCTTTCTTCCATTTCCATTTTCAGATTTCCTGTCTGTAAATGGTTCCATATAGCATCTAAATATCAAGCAATCACTATGCACTAGGCAGTGTGTGTCAAAGCCAATAACACGCTCATGTTATTATTTCATCATCAAAGTGACCCAGTTAGGTCGTAATGATGATCCCTGGTTTATGGGTAGGAAAACTGAACCAGAAAATCTGAGGCATTTACCTAGATCTCAACTCCTGTGGCCGAGCCAATCTTTCAGCTCAGTCTGTCCAGTGCCAGAGTGCAAGCTCTCACCATTTCCATGTCTTGCTTTTTTACCCATGGAAGCTTCGGGACTTGCTGCTCAGATGTGCTTCTAGCTGCTGCTTAATTAACATGTAGCTCCCTCTAGAAGGCACATTATGAAATTAGGAACAGGCAGTATGGGAAGTTGGAAGGGAGAGCTGTGATAGTAAACTGTGTTAACCTATCCCTTACCACCTATAGAAGAAGGACAGAAGGAGTAAGATTTTGGGCATCACAAGGCAACAATTGAAAACTTGAATTTGTTTCTCAAGATTCTTGACAAATTAGATGTAACTTACAGAATTCGAGAGCTTTCAGGAGCAGAGCTCCAAAAAGATGCATGTTTAATATTTCATTTACAGATGAGGATGATGGAGCCAATTTTGCTGATCAACATCCAGATGAATGAGGCAGCTTCAGAACTGAAACTCCTATTGTATTAGTCAGGGCTTTGCAGACAAATGGAATTAATAGGATCACAAGGAGCTGGTTCACAAGGGCCTGGAGGCTGGAGAATCCCAGGATCTGTAGGCAGCAAGCCAGAGGCCCAGGGGAGCTGATATGTAAAGTCTAGTCCTAAAGGCAGCTGTCCCCAGACCAAAGGAGAGCTAATGTTTCACTTTGAGTCCAAGGGCAGGAAAAGACCAGAGTCCCAGATGAAGAGCAGTCTGTTAAGAGGAGTCTTTTTCTATTCAGATTTTTTGTTCTAGTCAGGTCTTCAACTGACTAGATAATGCTCCCCCACACTGAGGAGGGCAATCTGTTTTACTCAGTCTGCTAATGAAAACATTAATTTTACCAGAAACAGGATTGCAGACACACACAGTGTGGCCCTGTCAAGCTGACATGTGAAATTATCTATCACTTTGTACATAAGTCAACGAATCATGTAGCCTCTCTTGATTTTGATTTTCAAACTCCAATCTCACACGAGAGGATTTGTACCCAGTAACAAGGCTTCACAATGATTCAACACAAGGATACAAGAGATGGATGCAAATCTTACACAAGAAAAATTTTTGGCCACAGAAAAGATAATTACTGCGGCCCTCTGAGGACTCATATGGGATGAAGGCTAAGGTGATCTTCAGCTATAGATTTTCCCATAGAGTGCAAGGGAGAATGAGAAGTCCTGATTTGAGATGCTGAGTTCCTTTCATTATCTCAACATTTGTGATATTCTTCCTCTTCCACTTGGCATGGCCAGCCCCTTAAATTCCACTTCTTTCAACCTGCCACCCCTAAGTTGAAACTCAGAGCTTACATAACTTCAGTCACTACACTACTACATATTGGGAAGTTTTATTCAGAAAGTTTTAAAATTTACAAAGTAATCATACTGTACAGTCCACACTTCAATGGAAGTTGGTGGCATGTGACTCAAGATTCTATATTCTTTCCACTATGTCAAGAAAAAAGAAAAAAAGGAGCAGTGACCAGGATGATCACACACAGAAGGAATAATGTTATTTCAAATGAGAAGAAAGCTCCCTGACTGTTTGTTTGAAGTGAGCAGAGCCAATGAAATCCAGGGTGTGTGCTCAGCACATGGACAGGTTCAAGACACCATGGTAAGGAACCATACTCATGAGTGACTTAGGCAGGGGAAGCTTGGAAATCCACACATTAAAAATATAAAATGTGATGAAATATCCACACTTCTGTTTATACGTGATTGTTAAATGTATGTCAGACCTTTTTTTTTTTTTTTCTGAGACAGAGCCTCAAGCTGTCACCCTGGATAGCGTGCTGTGACATCACAGCTCACAGCAATCTCAAATTCCTGGGCTCAAGCGAGTCTCCTGCCTCCGCCTCCCTGGGACTACAGGTGCCCTCCACAACACCCGGCCCTTTTTTTGGTTGCAGCCGTCATTGTTGTTTGGCGGGCCTGGGCTGGATTTGAACATGCCAGCTCAGGTATACATGGCTGGCGCCTTAGCCCGTTGAGCCACAGGCAGCGAACCAAGTATGTCAGACTTTTAACTGGGAGAATTGTCAAGCTCAATTTCTTTTGAAGGGTAAGTTTGCTTGCAGTTCAGAAATTCATTGATTTGGATCATCAAAATTGGCCTTTGACACCTTTTTTTCCCAAATATTTTATTTATTTATTTATTTATTTATTTATTTTTTAGACAGAATCTCACTTTGTCACCCTCAGTAGAGTGCCATGGCTCCCAGCATCTTCAAACTCTAGGGTTCAAGTGATCCTCTTGCCTCAGCTTCTCGAGTAGCTGGGAATATAGCCAGCCACATGCCCAGCTATTTTTTAGAGATAGGGTTTCACTCATGCTCAGGCTGGTCTCAAACACCTGAGCTCAAACAATCCACACCCCTTGGCCTCCCAGAGTTCCAGGATTACAGGCACGAACCACTGCGCTAACCCTTTCCTACTTATTTTAAAGAAATAGTATTAAGTGTGACTCTGGGGCCTGCTCTGGCATTAGAGTTCTCAAAGTCAAAGTTCACAAATTTCCATATATCACAAAATCAAGCAATGTTCAAAACTAGAGTAAACTGCAGAGATCATCTGGCAGCCCTGATGTTTCAAAAAGGACAGATTTTCAGCTGAGAGTTGTCAGGCAGTTGGTCACAATCACACAGCCCTGTAAGCACAGAAATATACCAGTCTACCACTGGTCCCAGTCTGGTTGCTAATAAAATCTCCTTGAACCGTTTATCAGTTTATCAGAGAATGGCCTTGAAATGTTACCAGTGATTGTTCTTATCCTCATTATCTGATATTTGAGGCTTAGTAAAGTGTAGCCGTATGGTTGTCTGCTCAAGGATTCACAAAGGCAGGGGATTCAAAAGAATAAATCCAACCAGGTGTTATCCTTGAAGACCTTTTTGTATGGATAAAAAGGAGGTTGAGAGTGCAGGGAACATAGCTTACAGTACAGAATTTCCTGGATTCATTCCTCTCAATTAACCCTTGGGTATTGGTGGCTTTCCAAAGACAGTAATTTTCCTCTGAGATACATAACCAAGAGAACTGAAAATAAGTTTTCAAATAAATACAAGTTCATAGCAGCCCTATTTAGAATAGCTAAAAGGTGGAAATAATCCAAATATGCATTAAAGAATAAATGGATTTTATAAGCATACCCTTACAGGCACATGGCTACAACCTAATAAATACTATTTGATGGTGCAAAGGAATTTAGTACTGATGCACGCTGCAATCTTCAGAGACCTAAAGAAGCCTTGTATGGAGAAAGGAGAAACTCTGCTCTGCAAAACTAAAAATGGTGTGTCAGCTGTCACCCTCCAGAAGGAGGGACCTGGCCCTGGATCCGGGATCAGCATCCGCGTTATGATGAGTTTACTTCTGTATTTGCCTTCCTGCCCACTTTTAATGCCCTTAGAATATAAGTTCTATGCTTTAAAGGTCAATTGTCCCACAGTTCTTCTTGCACACCCCATACCTGTTCCCTATCATCGCAGCACACCCAGCCCCTGTGTGCTGCACCCATAGGGACTCCTACAGCTCCAGCTCCATGGGCTGATCAGTACATTCTCGCACCTTCCCCACTCTCACCATTGCACGCCCACAAGGGGACAATCGCACAAAACTATTCAAATCCCCTAAACTGAGACTGGCATAGGGTAACTGACAGGGACTATGCCAGTTTTTGTATCCCACATCCCTAGTGTTTTCTTTATGTTTTGTCACTTTGGAAAGAAAGACCACAGGCTACCTCTCTTTAAAATCTTCACACTTTCACTTATCACCTGGCCTTGTATATCACAGGTGCTCAGTGTGTGCATTGGATGAATTATCTACAAATAATGCCAGGGAGCCATTTTCTTAATTTCAAATATGTATATAATGTGTATCTCTTGGGAGAGACAGAATCTATGTAAAGCTCTATGAAAGCATTTTGTGAAAAGTGAGGAAATAAATAAGAACGATAAGGCACATACCATATGCTAGTCAGGGTTGGTTAGAGTAGGTAGTAGCTCATTTTAAGTGAATGAAGTCAAACTGTAAATTTCCTAGGTAGAATGACTTACTTATTCTCCACACTGAAAAATGGTCACTGGGACTTATTAAGCAAAAGATAGAGAACCTTAGAATTAGACCTCAGCTCTGACACCAATCATTAGCAATAATAATTGTGGAAGTGAAAAGGAAAAAATCCAGGGAATCAGGTCAAATCTCTCCTAGGAATAGATAAATGATATATATTCATTCCTAAATGGCAAAGAGCATCACACTATTTGAATCTGTTTTAATATTCATTTTATTATCATTAACGGCATCCTACAAAAATAAAATCCTGGTGGACTAAATTAATAACCAGTGGCCACACAACCCTTCTTGGCCTTGATTCCCTCTCCTTCCATATGGGAAAGCATCTCCAATTCTAATCTGTGCTTGTTCTATTCGTTTCTTTCAGCTTCTGCCTAGTAAGGCGGTTCCACCCTCACCAAGCTTAGGAGAGCCCACCCCAAGGTTGCTGCAGGGAGTTCATTACTCTCAGCTCAGACCCTTTTCACTTCATTACCTTGTCAACATTGACAATGATAACACCTGCCCAGATTCCCCAGGCAAAGGGCAAACCAATCAATAGCACTGCCATTGGCAAGGAAGAGGATATCAGCCAAAGAAAATCGATAGGCACAATGGTTGCATGCTCTCATTAACAGCAGCTGCTGCTTCAAAGACTTCTTAGTGCCAGACGCTGGGCACAAATGGCTTCTCATCTTCATAACAAATCAATAAAGCAAGTGCCAGTGCTCTTACTTTGCAGGTGAGGAAACCAAGGCTCAGATAGGTGAGACTAGTAGTGACAGAATAAGCAAATGATCTTTATAGGGAGTGAGCTCAGAAGTGTCTGGTTCCAAATCCATTCATCTTCCATCTCACCGCCATACACCATTATGAGAACAATAACAACAAATAAAAAACTGTAGAAAAAAGCTGGACATCCTCATCCAGGATCTAATGGCAGCCAGTTGCATGACGTTGTGTAGTGTGATGGCCTTTCTCTCTCACACACACACTTCACTAAACATTATGGAGAACCTAATGTGTGCCTGCCAACAGAGTAGCAAAGAAGAGGAAACCATAAATCAGACTGAGATCCTGCCTTTGATACCACAGGATCAGCCCCTGCTGAGAAAGGGAGATGGGAAGAGGTCAGGGCATCCATTTTCAAACCTCAGAATAGATTCCGTGACTTTAAACTTGGATGACTTAGCAAGTATCACGAACTTATACACTATCCAAGGCAGATTTGTTCCCAGGAACAGAAGGTTAAATAATGTCAAGCAGTTTTGTTAGTTCTAGTGGAGGGTAAACAGGTGGCAAGGAAGGGGGCTGAGTATAGAGAGCGGGAACAAAATTGTGACTAGGAAACAAATTGTGCCTGGGAAATGTTCGTGGGTGGGAATTGTGAACTAAAATAAAATCTTAAGGCTTCCCCCATCCCCTGCCTCAGAGACTGACTGACTGATCCCCCTCTTGGCCAAGGGGATTCCCTAAAACTGAGTTGCTAGCAATGAGAAAGAAGATGAGACATGCCTCCACGTTCCTCTTCCCCTTCTTAGAGTTGTCCTTTGTGACTCACTAAGGGGTCTTAGGCTGTTCCAGACCTGCCTGCAGGTCCTCACGTACATAAGAAACCACTTGAGTCTGGCCTGTGTTTTGTCTCCAA
Source organism: Arctocebus calabarensis (assembly GCA_963573935.1). Classification (NCBI taxonomy): domain Eukaryota; kingdom Metazoa; phylum Chordata; class Mammalia; order Primates; family Lorisidae; genus Arctocebus; species Arctocebus calabarensis. The sequence goes on from CAUYON010023250.1 coordinate 18,968, forward strand.
TTAACTGCCCCTTTATCTTAAGCATTCCTTTTCATTGACTCCTGGTCTTTTAGACAGAGCCTAACTTCTTCAGCCAATTGTCAGCTGAACAATCTTTAAACCCATCAATAAACCACCTTCCAGAGGTCGCACCTTTTGGGGATAAGCTAATGTATGTTTTCTACGAATTGATTTATGACCTTACCTATAATCCCTGTCTTGCTAAAATATATAGAGCCAAACGGTAACCCTACCACCTCGAGTCCACGTGCTTCAGGCTTCCTGGGTGTTGCTTCTGGTCATGGTCCTTGCATTTGGCTCAGAGTAAACCTCCTAAAGTTACTTTTCTGAGTGTGGATTCTTCTCTGTGGACAGAATCTGCACAGTAGGGAGCTCCCAGTGACCTTGAACTTTCCTAGAGCTCATTACCATCTAATTAGCATAACGTGGGTGTAGCTTTCAGCAGGATTCTGGGGAAGACTGGTGTGTAGAAAGGAAAACCTTTATATAACCCACCTGTTATGTAATAGTTACATAATCTATAATATAACCCCAACCTGTCAATCAGTCCAATGTCAGGAAAAGACAACCAATCCTGCCAGGAGAAAAATGAGCAAAAGGCAGGGTGTGATTTCTGCACTCATGGAGAATGACCACCTCTCCCTCTAAGATGGAATTTCACTTTTCCATAAATATTGTGTGTGGGATTGTTCTGTAACTGTGATCACTCTAATACAGGGTTTCCCCCACTCAGTGCTGCACACGGACCCTCATTTTCTTGGCCTGGCTGAGCTCAAAAATTAGTCTCATCACAGACTCCCATCTCTAGGCACAAATAGGGCCTCTGGGGCACTAACAGGCCACCTTTACCAGGCCTCATTCAAACTGGAGATTCTGTTCCCCTTCTTTTGCTTATCAAATCTGCTACCAAAACACTCTGTCCTGTTGCTGATTAGTGTGGTCCATTGTTTCATTCATTTGAACCCCAGAGCAAAAGAACTGGACACCCCTCCACACACACACAGAGAAATTCTGACAACAACAGTAACAACAGCTCCGCTAGGAATAAGCACTCATTCTTGATCCTGGGACTGGGGGACTGGGGAATACCCAGACAGATCTAACATTTTTGGTCTGGTTTACCTATTTAATATGATTTCATCAGAAGCCAAATCGTGTCCACGCCTCCCTCCACTCTCTGCCATCATCAACCAGAGTCAAAGCCACACATCGCCTCTTTCCTTCATTCCCCTGGGGTAGGAAGGGAGGGTGAAACTCAAGCTTCCTTATGCAAAGAGTGGAACCCTTACCAAGAAGGCAGTTAGAGTCAACCACCATTCTCAGAAAAAAGGCTCTAAGATGAGGTGGCTTCTATTATTATCATTACTGGGATTACAAACATTTCCTGAGCTTTTATTGTATATCAGGCATCATGCTAATCACATCATTCACATTATTGCTTAATTTTCCAGTAATAAATATTGTGATAACAAATACCTGAAGTTCAAAGAATTTGGTAGTTTTCCCAGGTCACATAGTGGTCAAATCATGACTTGAACTGAGGGCTGATTCTAAAGCTGAACTTACAAGCAATCTGCTACCCTCCAACCCCAGTCCATCATTAATGCTTCCCTCATTGCCCATTCAGCTTCTGAATCCACCATGTATGGAGAGACAAAGCTTTGCGGCAGAAGTCCTCAGGAGCAAAAAGAGACAGTTCCCCATACCTTAAAACCCACAATGTGGCAGATTGACTAGGGTATGGAATCCAGACACTTCTAGTTTTAAGATACTGAGAAAGACACTTAATCTCTGTGACTCAATTTGCTACCTATAAAAACAGAAATAGCAATGGTACCAATCTTCCTTTGTTGAGAAGAAAAATTAGTTAATATAGAAAAGACTTTAGACCTGACACACAGCAGGATATTGTCAAATAATAAAATTACTAGTTTTTATAATGCTATTAGTAGTATTATCAGTTGATTACTGTGAAGAAAACCTAGCATTTAGCATAGCCTTCACAAAATCTCCAAACCATAGATGTTGGCATGGATGTAGAGAAAAGGGCACACTTCTGCACTGCTGAATGCAAACTAATACGTTCCTTTCGGAAAGATGTTTAGAGATCACTTAGGGATCTAAAAATAGACCTACCATTTGATCTTTTAATTCCTCTACTAGGTATATATCCAGAAGACCAAAAATCACTTTATAACAAAGGTATTTGCACCAGAATGTTTATTACAGCCAATTCGTAATTGCTAAGTCATGGAAGAAGTCCAAGTGCCCCATTGACCCATGAATGGATTATTAAATTGTGGTATA
>CAUYON010023253.1:0-11806 GCA_963573935.1 Arctocebus calabarensis
CTATTTGATCTTTGACAAGCCAGTTAAAAACATTCAGTGGGGAAAAGACTCCCTATTTAACAAATGGTGCTGGGAAACCTGGCTGGCGACCTGTAGAAGACTGAAATTGAACCCACACCTGTCACCACTAATGAAGATAGATTCACACTGGATTAAAGATTCAAACATAAGACATGAAACTATAAAAATTCTAGAAGAAAGTGCAGGGAACACTCTTGAAAGTATTGGTCTGGGTGAATACTTCATGAGGAGGATCCCCAAAGCAATGGACGCAGTATCAAAAATACACTACTGGGATCTGATGAAACTAAAAAGCTTCTGCACCACCAAGAACATAGTAAATATTGCTAGCAGACAGCCCTCAGAATGGGAAAAAATATTTGCAAGTTATGTCTCTGACAAAGGCTTAATAACTAGAATACATAGAGAACTCCAATGTATTTGCAAGAAAAGAACATTTCTCATAATTTTTGTGTTTACATGTTTTAGAGACTAGGCCATGCAGAGTATGTGTGTGTGTGTATCTGTGTGTGTAATGGGGGGATTTATAGTGAGACCAAATATATGAGTTACTCTACTGATATTGTTAAAGCACTAACCATACAATTGTACTTATAACATTTTTTTAAAGGGAGGATAAATCTGCACAAGTCCACACTATTCTCTCCTATTTTTTACTTCAAAATACTGGTACATGCTGATGAGACTTCTAGCAGGTGATAAGAGAAACTTCTAGAGTCTGTGAATCAGTAAGAGCTAACTTGCCCACAAAATGATCTACCATACAACTTAGACTATTTTGTATGAGCGAAGTAGATACGGTAAGAATTTGAGGTACTTGTACATCTCAGTGCTAGGATGAAGAGGAATGCTAAGATAATAGTGAATCTGAAGCTAGGTAAAGGCAGTCTGGGTGAAGATCATGGAGACAGAATCAGAGCTGTCTGTAGTTAATATTTCAAAACCTTGTAGAGAGTTAACAGAGACTTCAGTGTGGAGAGAGGAGAAAGAAGCCCTAATACCATTTCCTTGGCATCATGGAGACTGGGTGGCCTTTTTGATAGAAATACGTACGCATACTGAAAACATTAGACCTAGTCTGATGGTACTTGGATTAAAGGAGGAGATGTTGTTTGTTTAGGCTTTCCTAGATTTCTGTCCTGGCCAAGGCTGGATTAGGAGTATAAGAGGTTTATTGGAGAAATGGGTGAGGGATGATGGAAGAGCCATCAGATAACTGTGCACACCTGCCTTCCGTGAATAGAGAAGACAGAGGGTTGGACAGGAAGGGTCTCAGACTGAAACCCCATGCTGTGGAAGTCTTGGCCAGATAGTGGTGAGTCCTTGAGCAGAAGTCACCCTCAGAGAACCTTTGCATCTCTCAATAATGGGCCTGCTCTAGCATCTTTGCTGTGCTGTCATTGGAACAGCCCTTGGGGAAGGGCCTCAGTACAAACAACAAGGGGGAATCAGAAGTTCAGCTGGGAGGCTGCTGATGAAGACAATAGTCTCCCCTTCTGCGACAAGGGAGCTGATTGGTTCACCTTTATAGCTGCCAAAGGAGCTGATGCAAACTGAGCAGGAAGGGAAAGAAGCTCCTTCCCTAATTGATCTTCAGCTCGATTCAAAATAAAAATTCTTCTCTGACTTCCCTAATTGATCATCAACTCAATTCAAAATAAAAATGCTTCCCTGACTTTCCATTCCTCTTTGCTAAGGAATTCCCTTTAGAAAAGCCTAGATAATATTGTGGATTAATAGAAATATTTGCCAAGTGTATAGTCCAAAAATATTGAATCCAAAAGTGTTGATTTCTACTACTGCATGTCTATGTAGACATTTTTGTGTTCTTCCATTTTATTTTCTTCATCTTAACATTATCCTCCAGCAGCTCAACTCTCTCCCTAATTCTTGGCATTGAGCATTTCATCTTACATATAAAATTTAAGGCATATTGAATGTAAACATACACACACACAGCATTTGAAAACCATGTCTATTTCTCCTTATCCTTAGAAGATGTGACAGAGAGGGGTCCATTTATCAAGAAGTGGAGAATGGAAGATTCTGACTTTCCTGTTTCATATGTCCTGTCATTGTCCAAGTGTCGATCTTACTCAGAGCTGTTAGCAGAAATGCTTTCTGAAGCAGGGTGTCTTTAGAACTCTGGGAAATCCCTGTTACCCTCTTTATAGGGATGGGGTACAGATGTTTTTGTTTAGAGATGATAAGGAAGAAGAGGGTTGTCTATATGTTCTGGGAAAGGTGCTGCCTTTGCTGAATTATTTGGTTGTTTTACCTTCTTTTACATGTCCAGGGAGATGTCTTACAGTCCACATTTTCTCTACCCTGCACCTAGGAAGGACGGTGACTCACATTCCCCATCATCTGAAAAGAACTTAGTAAAGATACTTTCTAAAGGTCTTCTGAGCACTTCTATATCAGTGCCTAGGTTTATAACAAGTACAGAAATGCTATACCCTTTCAAGGCCGCATTATATGCAGCACATAGCCTCTGATAGAACCCTTCCTGCTACTTTTTCTCTACATAATTCTGCGTGAGGGTAAACATCTTTACAAAATGTTGGTGGGATTTTCGTTGGGTTTTTATTGTTCATTTGTTTTGCTTTTAGAATCCTTATCAAGGTATAGATATCTATCTATCTTAAAGATAAAGTAGATATTTCTTTAAGCATAAGTTTTTTCTATCCATAAAGGTTATTTTGCTAGAGTAATGGAGTTTCTTTTCATTGACATTCTGGGACAGATCTTTAAATTCAGCTACATCTGGTCACCTTGCCTCAAACCATATATAGCTGTTTCTCTAAATCAGACCTGCACTAAGCAGAAACATGTGTACCAAGAATTATGAGGCCCAGATGAACATTTTGGACCAGTATGTTCCATCTCACTTCTTTTAGCTTTAACCTTTTAGCAATTATCTTTACAATCCTTAGAAATGGTAATTAAAGTTGGTAGAAGAACAAACAGAATACTGAAATGTTTCTAAGCTCCAAACACCAGGTATATAAATGTCAATGGGTTAAATATGGTTATAAGATCTTGGGGATCATATTTAGCCTTTCGTTGAGGGAGTATAACACTGCTAATCAGCTTGCAGAGTTGGCAACCATTAGCCGGGAACACCTGAAGCTACTTCAAGAATCTTTCCTTTTCCTAGGGCAAACCTGATAGAGGAGAGGGTAAGGATATGTGTATTGTCATCACAGAGTCTCTATCTAAAAATTTTAATCACTCTCCAACACAACAGCCAAAGATACTTTGAGAGATAAATGGATAGTTTTCCAAGTGGGCTTTTTCAATATTAAAAGCACTTTATTTAGTGACACACCTTCCTGCTGTCTATAAAAATGGCTTGTTCTTTGGATAGCGACCAGAGGTTTTGGTGAGTTTGAGTGTGTGGAGATAGAGTTGCTGATTCTCATGGGTAATAAGCTGATTGAACCTCCTCTGATTCATCAATATGTTTGGAGACATTTTGACATGTTATTATTTTGGTACTTATCAACCTCCAGGTTACTCCTCCTCCTGGATTACAATGAGGGAATTTCTTTAGTAAGATTATATGCCCATGATTTTTTTCCTCTATCCTTTCAATTGAATTGCTGTTCAATCATTCCTCATCTATTTAATTGGAATATTCTAACCGTAAAGGGGGTTATTTTGTATTAATAGAAAGGGAACCCCTCTGAGGGTACACTTCATACTGTTTTCATGACATAAGAATAGTCCTTCCAGGAATAAGCTGTCACATTATTAATTCTCTTCCAAAATTCAGGCACTCCATTTATCAGCAAGTGGAATTTACTAAAGTCTGGTAAACTCAGTTTGTTGCTGAATGGCATAACATTTATTAAGTTAAATAGATCTATATTTTTATTTAGAGTCTATTTAGAAAATTTAGGTACTTTTTGAATTTTACTTGGGAGTATTATCATTTTTAGTCCTCTTGATGAATTTTCTTTAAACCCGTTACTTAGGCTTTCGCACTGGGAGAACATTTTCTCTTTCTTCCCTTGGCCCCTGAGCCACTTGGATTTTAGGATCAGATAGTAATGAGGTGAGTGGTAGGACTAGATTTGGATTCTTTGGGTCCACTTAAGTTCTTCATTTCTTCCTAATATTAGCAGTGATATTTAGAACTGGAGGTAGAAATTGTTGTGACTCGAAGGAATTTTTCTATTCATTTACTTATCCCATAAACATGGTGTGTCCTGCATAAGCCAACAACTCATAACCTTGACACCAATCATTTCACTATCCACCGATATTTAAGTGTGAGTGCACATTCAGACAACGCAGTGGCCAGTTGCTTACATTGTTTAAATTACTGTGCTTATCTACTAAGCATTTATAGCTTCAGATCTTAATTTTTAGTAAACTATAGACCCAAATATGGGCATCAATGTATTTCATGAAATCCTTTTGGTAGAAAAATTTAACAGTGTGGTTTTCAGTGCTGGATTTTTAAAGTAAAGTTGAAACCTAAACCCTACCCATGGGACATTAGCTTGGCTACATTTCAGTTGTCAGTTTTCACAGAAAAACTAAATGAAGAAAGAAGAACAATAAACTGACAATCTGAGGGCATGTTTGTATGTTTAAACTTCAATTGCTTCCACAGCTCTTCCTCCTGGAGTAAATGGCAGCCTCCCCCAGCATTATAAAAACATTATAGCTGCATGAAATCTCCAGCCATAATCGGCTCCCAACATAAACATCACAATTTTCATAGCAATTGTGGCTGTTCGCTAACAATGGTTGACAATCTAAAACACGAACCAGTTACTCTGTATTTTCACTTTCCAAGTTCTAGTCATGGCTCACAGAGCAAACTTCATAGAAGTAGGAAAGTCGGAGAGTGTGAGATTATCTTTTCTTCCCCCAAACATGTTAATTATGAACTGACCAGTCAAATGAGCAATCAGTCTTCCCTGGAGTCTCTGAAAGTCAGGCCCAACAGGAGAATGGTAGGTGTGAGGTTATGAAAGAAGCAAGGGTGAAACAGAAAATGAGAAGCATAGAGTAGACGTAGTCGGGGGTGCTAACTGCCTCCTATAGCTAGAAGCAAAAGATTTTCATTATTCAGGAACTTCTGTCGTTATTTTTAAACTACCTTTGTCTCCTTCTTTCTTGCATGGGGGGTGGGGTGGGATAGACAATTATTTGAAGACTTCCTAGTTAGCTGTTTTTACCTCCATCCCTCTCAAACATCTCTATGTGGCTGATCACTCAGTCCCATCAAACAGAACATATACCACAACAATAAGTTGCTTCCATGACTTCCTGGATCTAATACACTTCTCTTCTGGAAGCTAGTATTTCTGTACCCCTGGGTTCTCTAAGGAGTACTTTGGTGTGCCAACAATCAGAAAGAGGTGTCACTGTTTGGAGCAGGAAATCAGACTGCAATAGGAGAAACGATCTCCCCCGCCTCCCTGCCCAGGACACAAATGATACAAATTCTAGCCTGTTGCAGTCTTCATACTTCCCAGAGTCCTTAGGAATCTAGAAGTCCTGTAGGAACAGGTGTTTCAATAAGGATTATGTGTTCCTTATCCTCTACCTGTGGGTGAATAATGGGGTTTCAATCCAGCAGAGACTTGAAATTCTAAGAGACTCTATCTGGTCACAACATAGCCATTGCACACAATTCCTCCACTTATCAATTTTCTGTTTTCCCTCTGCAAAATTAGCACATAAATAAATCTGAACCATAAAACACAATTGGGTGCCAGTTTTGATGTATTTTTATAATATGCTAACTGCCTTATAACTGCAAGGTGATTTGTGACATATCAAATGTAAAATAACCATATTTTCCAAACCAAAAATCAGGAAGCCCAGTCTGACCATGGGAAATACAATTTTTAAAATCGGATTTATCCTGGAAAATTTCAAGGTTCAACATTTAGTTGAATTCAAGGGCTATGGTTTGACAGCTCAGTGAGCCATAGTCTCCATCCTCATGAAACCAATTATCTGTATTAAGATGGATGCTAGGTTGCCATAAATGCGTTTTCATAAAAAATAACTAGAAGAAAACCTAAAACACAAATCAGTGTATGTATTGCATTCTTCTTGTCACTGTCTCCTGTTGACATGAATGAGCCATCAGAGATGGAACCGTGTAGCATGAAGTAACAGTGTGCCCCCGTTCACGGCTTCATGTGTCCTCTTCATGCCAAATGTCCCCGTATGATGCCAGAACTTATATATTATTCCAGCTCAGTCTCTTTTTTGTGCACCAAGATCACCTATCTTTGCCTAAGGCACCTCAAGCTCCATTTCCCAGGAAGGAAGCTCTACATCGAACCCATATACTCGCTTCCTCTTCTATTTTGTTTCATTTGCTACAGAATGGATACCCTCTGCTCTGCTCTGCTCTGCTCCCAAATCCAGACAGAAAATACAAACATGACCCAAGATGTGTCCCCTGCATTCAGTTGGTTGCCAAATATTATGATGCTTTTTTTTTTAACCTGCAGCCCCTAGGCTATAAGTTTTCATTTGAATAATTACAGTTATGTAATCACCTCCTCTCCATTCTTACCTCCTGATAGCTACCAGGATACTGTTGTAACATGAAAGTCCAGGAAGATTTGCTCCTTGAATCTTTCAGTGACTACAATTTATAATCTGGCCTATGCCCACTGTAAAAATTCAGTTCCCATCACAGCCCTCATGGATCCATATTCCTGCCATGCTAGAGTACTTTGAATACACCAAACAAAACAAGATGTCTCAAGCTGCCATGCCTTTGACCGAACTATTCCCACTTTACGAAATAAGATCCTTCCCTTCCCCCACTGCCGTTTCCCTGTACTCACTTTTCCTATAACCCCACAGTAAAGCTTTTCATTATCCTGCCCAGGACAGATACTCTTGCTCAGTTACTTGCATATCATCCTGTGCTTACCTACAGTTTTTCCTTCTGTTAACTAGGATAGGTTAATTGCTATAACAGATAGTCTCTAAAATGAACAATGGTTCAAACATAGTAAACCACACTTTCTGTTCACTTATCAGTGGTAGGTTCAGTGAGCGGGGCAGGAGGTAGCTTTCCTGCATGCGATCATCGAGGGAACAAGGCTAATGGGGGCCTGTCTCCTATAACAATTGACTCCAAGATTTCTTAGAGGTTCTCCACATTCCACACAGACCTGAGGGCAAAAGAGCAGGAGGGAGGGAACGTGAGAGATTTTTATGGACCAAGCCTAGTAGTGAAACACCAGATAAAATCCTATCTCAGCCACCTTACCTGCAAAAGAGGCTTGGAAGTGTTATTTGGTGTGTGCCCAAGACGACGTGAAGATGGTGGCTTTTGGTGAGCAGCTACCGGTTTCTGCTCCATCCATGTACTTGTGAGAATGGCTACGCCATGACATGAAGAGAAGTGCCCTGGAGTGTTGTCTTAGAGTGTAGCTTTCGGCACTTGGAAGGGTGTGAGTAAACATGTGTACATATGAATAAGTAGAAGAATGAAGAAGGAAGCGTACTATATTGGATTTAAATACGTTTCTAAAAAAGAGCTTGAAATAGAAGTATAAGATATGTATATTATTTATGTACCTTGATAATCTCTCCTTCATTCTAACAGTGTTTCTAAAATGTAAAAAAGAAAATAATTGTAGTATTAATGCATGTCTGATAGATACAGACATTCAAAACTAACTTAATGATCAAATAATGTGTTTTTTAATTGCTTAATAATAGTGTTCATGGTTAGAAATTAAAAACAAATGCATTACGATATGTGGGAAAATGGTAGTTTTATTTAATTTGTATATTTTTGTCTATTCTCAGGATTAAATGGAATTTTTAAAAATTCTTTTAGAGGCTATTATAGGGGCTGGTAATCGTACCATCGTACCATTAAATCATAGTTGTGTACATTAATACAATAAGGGGTACAGTGTGCTGGTTTCATATACAATCTGAAATATTTTCATCAAACTGTTTAACATAGCCTTCAAGGCATTTTCTTAGTTATTATATGAAGACATTTGTATTCTGCATTTAGTAAGTTTTGCCTGTACCCTTCTGAGATGCAACTTAGGTGTGGCCCCACCAAGATTAAATGGAATTTTAAGTTTAAGAGTTTTTGCTTTGGTATCACATAAAAGTATTGATTCAACTGAGCCTCCTGGTGGCGACCATGGCTCAGTTGGTATGGTGCCAGCTGCATACACTGAGGCTGACAGCTTCGAACCCAGCCGGGGCCTGCTAAAAGAACAATGGCAACTGCAACAAAAAAATAGCCAGGCCTTGTGGTGGGTGCCTATACTCCCAGTTACTAGGAGGCTGAGACAAGAGAATCACTTAAGCCCAAGAATTTGAAGTTGCTGTGAGCTGTGATGCCATAGCACTTTACCCAGGGTAAAGCTTGAGACTTTGTCTCTAAAAAAAAAAAAAGAATTAAACCTCTTGCTGAGAATTATGAGATTCATAAAATTTCAATGTTCTTGGGAAATATAAACAGGAAGACATTCTTTCTTAAATAAATAGACAATTAGAACTGAGAATTAAAGTATAAACAAAATGTTGGCTGATTATCCTTCATTGCTGTAAAATTAGTGTTCAGTCTTCATAATTGACATTTCTCTGTGTCTTCTGGAGGATATTTGTTTGAGTCACTTTTTTTTTCTTAATCAGTTTAACAAAAGAAACATTTTACATAGGCACAAAAATTTTTACAAGGTTGATTAGCAGTCTTTTCAGATTTTAGCTTTTAAGGATTCTGGCACTTGGCAATGAAAAAGGAGACATGACCTCTGATACCCTAGAAATACAAAAGATCATCTGAAACTACTATGAAAACCTCTACCTGTACACACAAAAAAAATCTAGAGAAAATGGATACATTTTTGAAACTTGAATCAGGAAGAAATAGATAATCCTAAACAGACAAATAATGAGTAGTGAGATTGAAATAATAATAAAAAAGTCTCTCAACATTAAAAAACCCAAGACCAGACAAATTCATAGTCAAATTCTACTAGATCTTTAAAGAGAAACTGGCACTTATCTTGGTGAAACTGTTCCATAGTATCAGAAAGGAGAGAATCCTCCCAAACTTATTGTATGACTCCATTACCACCTGATAACAAAGCCACAAAAAGATACAATAACAAGGTAAAATAAAATGAAATTATAGACCAATATCCCTCCTGAGCATAGATGCAAAAATCCTCAACAATATATTAGCAAATCAAATTCAACATCACATCAGAATAGTAATGCAGCACAATGAAGTAGGTTTTACCGCAGGGGTGCAGAGATGGTTCAACATATGCAAATTAATAAATGTGAGAATTGATAACAAAGACCATATGATCTTCGCAATAGATGCAGAAAAAGCATCTGATAAAATCCAGTATTTCCTTTATGATAAAAACCCTCAACAAACTAGGCAAAATTATAAAAGCCATATATGACAGAGGCATAGCTAACATCATACTGAATAGGGAAAAGTTGAATATTCTTCCTAAGAACTGAGACAGGACAAAGATGCCCATTTCTATTCAATATGGTACCATAAGTCCTAGTCAGAGAAGTCAGGCAAGAGAAAGAAACATAAGGGATCCAAATCAGAAAAGAGAAGGTCAAACTTTCCTTGTTTGTCAATATTATGATCTTGTATCTAGAAAACCCTAAAGACTTTCCAAAAGATTCCTAGAATTTTTAAGTAAATCTAGTGAATTCTGAGGTTACAAAATTAATGTACACAAATTGTAGCAATTCTATATAATAATAGTCAAGCTGAGAGTCCTATCAAGAATTCAGTACCATTTACAAAGATACAAAGAAAATAAAATACCTAGGGATATACTTAACCAAGCAGGTGAAAGATGTCTACAATGAGAACTATAAAACACTGATGAAAGAAATCATAGGTGACTCAAAGAAATGGAAAACTTTTCGTGTTCATGGATGGGAAGAATTAATATTGTTAAAATGTCCATATTACCCAAAGTATATATTCAATGCAATTTCCATCAAAACACCAAAGTAAATTTTTCACATAATTATAAAAAATATTCTAAATTTCCTATGGAATTACACACCTGTGGAGCATATTGCAAGGGGTACAAATCAAATCTGTCAAGTGTAGAACATAAAGGTCTTAACACAATAATCAAGTAAATGAGACAAAAGCTATGTTAATTGGTTTAATGTAAGCACATTAGATTGTATAAAAAATAAACACATTGTACCCCACATATGCATAAATGTATTCATGATCTATGTGTATGACTTAATAAAAAAAAAAAAAAGAAGAAGAAAAGAGCCCAAATCGCCTACGCAATCCTAAGCAAAGAGAACAAATCTGGAGGCAACACCTGACCTGACTTCATACTATGAGGCTACTGGCATAAAAGTAGACACACAGATCAATGGAATAGAATAGAGAACCCAGAAATAAAGCCACATATATACAACTAATTGATTTTTGACAAAGCATACAAACACTGGGAAAGGGTACCCTATTCAAAATATGGTGCTGGCAAAATTGGATAGCCATATGCAAAAGAATGAAACTGTATCTCTATCTTTCACTATATACAAAAATTAACTCAAGATGGATTAAGACTTGAAACTAAAAATTTTAGAAGAAAATGTAGGAAAAACTCTTGTGGACATTGACCATTATGACTAAGGCTCCAAAAGCAAATATAGCCACAACAAATATAAATGAATAGGACTTCATTAAACCAAAACCTTTCTTCCTAGCCAAGGAAATAATCAACAGAATGAAAAGACCAACTATAGAATGGAAGAAAACATTCGCTGACATTCCAGAATTTTTAAGGAACTCAAATAAGCAAGAAAAAAGCAAATAACCCCATTAAAAAGTGGTCAAAAGACATGATCAGCTTTTTTTCACAAGAATATATATAAATGGCTATCAAATACAAGAAAAAATTCTGAACGTCACTAATGATCAGGGAAATGAAAATTAGAATCTTAGTGATCCCCCACATTACCTCTGTCACATGGCCTTTACAAAAATGTCAAAATACAGTACTTATTGGTGCAGATGTGGTAAAAAAAAAAAAAAAAAAAAAGGACTGTTCATGCGCTATTGGTGAGAATGTAACTTGGTGCAATATCCAAGGAAAACAGTATGGAGATTTCTCAACGTGGTAAAAGTAAACCTATCATTAGAGCCAGCAGTAGGTATCTACCCAAATGAAAACAAATCATATCAAAAAGATTTGCACCTGAATATTTACTGTAGCACAGTTCACAATGGCAAAGATATAGTATCAACCTAAGGGTCCATCAACTGTGGAGCAGATAAAGAAAATGGGGTGGGGCAGCACCTGTGGCTCAAAGGAGTAGGGCACCAGCCGCATATGCCAGAGGTGGCAGATTCAAAGCCAGTCTTGGCCAAAAAACTGCAAAAAAAAAAAAAAAAAGAAAGAAAGAAAGAAAATGGGATGCATATACGTGTGTGTATGCACACATCATGGAGTCTGATTCAGCCATAAAAATGAATGAAATACTGTCCTTCTTGTAGCAACTTTGGTGAAACTGGAAACCATTATTCTAAGTGTGGTATCTCAGAAAGGAAAAACAAATACCATGTGTTCTCATTTAAAAATGGGAGGTACATATTTGAAGGGTCAGGAGAAAATTTCTAAATATGGATCAAAAATGTTTTCACATAGTAAACGAGAAAATCTCATGAATGTTATGTCAATCAGGTTGATAAAAATATCTCAGATTGCATGTGAAGCCCGCACACTGTACCCCATGATTGAACTAATGTACACAGCTA
>CAUYON010023254.1:0-27423 GCA_963573935.1 Arctocebus calabarensis
ACCTACACCTTTCACCATTAACAAAAATTGATTCTCACTGGATAAAAGATTTAACCTTAAGACATAAAACTATAAAAAATACCAGAAGAGATTGCAGGTAAAACACTTGAAGAAATTGACATGGGACAATATTTTATGAGTAGGACCCCCATGGTCAATTGAAGCAACACCAAAAATATATTACCATAAAAAACCTAGAATAGCCAGTAAATAAAAACAAATCAGGAGGTATCATATTGCCAGATTTCAGGCTATACTATAAATCCATAGCGATCAAAACTGCGTGGACGGAATAGAGAACAAAGAGAAGAACCCAGATACTTATTGTCATTTGATCTTTGAAAATCCTGTCAAAAAAATTCAGTGGAGGAAAGACTCCCTATTTAACGAATGGTGCTGGGTGAACTGACTAGTGACCTATAGAAGACTAAAACCAGACCTACACCTTTCACCATTAACAAAAATTGATTCTCACTGGATAAAAGATTTAACCTTAAGACATAAAACTATAAAAAATACCAGAAGAGATTGCAGGTAAAACACTTGAAGAAATTGACATGGGACAATATTTTATGAGGAGGACCCCCATGGGCAATTGAAGCAACACCAATAATATATTACCAGGATCTGATCAAACTAAAAGGCTTTTGCACAGCCAAGAGCACAGTAAGTAAAGCAAACAGACAACCTTGAGAATGGGAGATTTTTGCAGGTTATGCTTCTGACAAAGTTCTGCTAACTAGAATCCACAGAGAACTCAAACTAATCAATAGGAAAAGAACATACAATCCCATTTCTATGTGGGCAACAGACTTGAACAGAAGACAGGTACATGACCTGTCTGTGAAGACAGGTGCATGCCCTACAAACACATGAAAAAATGCTCATCATTGTTAATCATAAGAGAAATGCAAATCAAAACCACTTGGAGATATCATCTAACTCCAGTAAGACTAGCCCACATCACAAAATCCCAAAACTACAGATGTTGGTGTGAATGTGGAGAGAAGGGAACTCTTCTGTACTGTTGGAGGGAATGCAAGCTAATATGACCTTTTTGGAAAGAATTTTGGAGAATACTCAAGGAACTAAAAGTAGACCTACCATTCAATCCTGCAATTCCTCTACTAGATATATACCCAGGTGATCAAAAATCATTTTGCAAGAAAGACGTTTGCACCAGAATGTTTATTGCAACCCAATTCATAATTGCCAAGGCATGAAATAGCCCAAGAGCCCATCAACCCATGAAAAGATTAACAAATTGTGGTATATGTACACCATGGAATACTATGCAGTCATAAAAAGATGGAGACTTCACATATTTTATGTTTACCTGGATGGATCTGGAACATATTCTTCTTTTTTTTTATTGTTGGGGATTCATTGAGGGTACAAAAAACCAGAATACACCGATTGCATTTGTTAGGTAATGTCCCTCTTACAATCGTGTTTTTCCCACAAAAGTTGTGGCACACGCCAAGACCCCACCCCCCTTGCTCCTTCCCTCTGGAACATATTCTTCTTAATAAAGTATATGAAGAATGGGGGGGAAGTATCCAATGTACTCAATACTACTATGAAATCAATATATAATCACCTACACATTCATACAAATGGTAAAACATAACTGTAGTCCAGAAAGTAGAAGGGAAGATGACAGGGAGGGGAGGGGAGGGGAGGGGGGAAGATAGAGCAGGGAGGACATTTCGTGGGACCTCACCTAATGTGCATGATGGAATGGTGCATTTCAAAACTATTAAGAAAAGAGTATAATTGTGATGGATATGTTAATTAGTTCAATGTAAGCATTACATATTGTATATCAGATCAGTACACTGAACCCCATAAATGCATCAATGTACACAGTTATGATTTAATAACAACTACAACAACAGCAAAATAAAATGCAAGCAAAAAAATAAATAAAGCAGCCTTGCATCCCTGGGATGAAACCTACTTGATCATGATGTATGACTTTTTTAGTGGGGGGGGAATTCGTTGAATGTATAAGGAACCAGATTACACTGATTGCATTTGTTAGGTAAAGACCCTCTTACAATCGTGTCAATGTATGACTTTTTTAATGAGAAGCTGTAATCTGTGGGCTAGGATTTTATTGAGAATTTTTGCATTTATTTTCATTAGTGAAATTGATCTGAAATTCTCCTTTTTAGTTGGGTTTTTTTTTTTCCTGGTTTTGGTAGCAGGGTGATGTTTGCTTCATAGAATATTTCAGAGAAGATCCCTTCCTTCTCAATTTTTTGGAACACTTTTACACTGCTGGTGGGACTGCAAACTAATACAACCTTTTTGGAAGGAAGTATGGAGAATACTCAAAGAACTCAAATTAGACTTCCCATTTGATCCTGCAATGCCATTACTGGTCATCTACCCAGAAGAAAAAAATATCATTTTATCATAAGGACATTTTTATTAGACTGTTTATCACAGCTCAATTTACAAGTGCCAAACTGTGGAAACAGCCTAAATGCCCACCAACCCAGAAATGGATGAACAAGCTGCGGTATATTTATACCATGGAATACTATTCAGTCACTAAAAAAAGATGAAGACTTTACATCTTTTGTATTAACCTGGATGGAGGTAGAACACATTCTTCTTAGCAAAGCATCACAAGAAAGGTGAAGCAAGAATCCAATGTAGTCTATTCTAATATGACAGTAGTAGATGAGCTAATACAAGGGGGAGTAGTGAGTGGCCAAAGGAGAGGAAGGAGGTTCAGTGCCTGTAGCTCAACAGCTAAGACGCCAGCCATATACACCAAAGCTGGCAGGTTTGACTCTGGCCCAAGCCTGCCAAACAATGACAACTACAACCAACAAATATCCGTGCATTGTGGTGGGTGCCCATAGTCCCAGCTACTTGGGAGGCTGAGGCAAGAGAATTGCTTAAACCCAAGAGTTTGAGGTTACTGTGAGCTGTGATGCCACGACACTCTACCCAGGTGACATAGTGAGACTCTGTCTCAAAAAAAGGAGAAGAGAGGCGATGGGAGTCACGGTGAATGGCACACCACAATTATGAGAGGGACTTTATCTAACAATGCAATCAGTGTAATCTAATTCTTTGTACCCTCAGTGAATCTCAAACATAAAAATAAATGAAAAAAAAATAGCTGGACGTTGTGGCAGGTACCTGTAGTCCCAGCTACTTGGGAGACTGAGGCAAGAAAAGAAAAATAAATAAATAAATAAAATGAGCATGATATACCATTTTCTATTTATTACTCAAATATGATAATAGTTTTCTAATATAATAACACCCTATGCTATTTAGGGGTTGGAAAAACTCATATATTGCTGGAGAGGATGTAAATTCATGCCACCACTTTGGATATTAATTCACCAGTCTAATAAAAGTAATCATTAAAGGTACCTTTAGTTCAGCATTCACAGTTTTGAGACTCTATCCTATGAGTACATAGTACAAGGATGTTTATTATATCACTGTTTTAGTAGTAAAGAGATAACCTTAATATTTATGAATTTAAAAATGAACATATTCTTCTTAGCAAAGTATCTCAAGAATAGAAGAAAAAGTATCCAATGTACTCAGCCCTACTATGAAGCTAATTTATAGCTGTCATATGAATGGTATAACCCAACTATAACACAAAAATATGGGGAAAGGGGCAAGGGTAGGGAGGGGAGAGGGGAGGTTGGGGCGGAGGGAGGGTAATTGGTGGGGCCACACCTGCGGTGCATCTTAGAAGGGTACAGACGAACCTTGCTAAATGCAGAATACAAATGTCTTCATAGAATAACGGAGAAATTGCCAGGAAAGCTATGTTAATCAGTTTGATGAAAATAGTTAAGATTGTATGTGAAGCCAGCACATTGTACCCCTTGATTGCACTACTGTACACAGCTATGATTTAATGATACAGATAATAAATAAAAATAAAAATAAAAATGGGTCAAATATAGCCAGGCATTGTGGGGGGTGCCTGTGGTCCCAGCTATTCAGGAGGCTGAGGCAAGAGAATTGCCTAAGCCAGAGGTCCTCAAACTACAGCCTGCGGCCCGCTGAGGACATTTATCCAGCCTGCCCGGTGTTTTTGCCACCACTGCATGTCCTGCTTAGCAGCCTACTCGTCCTGCACCCACAGTGCGCGTGTGTGGAATGTGCACCACACTCTCCAACTCTCCTCCTTTTTTCTGTCCTCCACTCTTCCTCTCAGTCTTGGGTGTGATCCGACAAGTCAGGACCTTGCCTGTGCAGAGCCTGCTGCTGCCTGACAACCAAAGTAAGAACAATTTAAGATTTTTTTTTTTGTAGTTAGGAGGTCTATTTTTTTTTTTATTTTGCAGTTAGTAGGGCCTTTTTTTGCAGTTAAGAGGGGCCTTTATTTTTCTGAAGCTAAGAGGTCTTTTTTTTTTTTGCAAATAGGGGGCACCTTCTTTTGAAGTTAGAAGAGCCTTTTTTTAAGTTTGGAGAGCCTTTTTTTTTAATAGTTGGTGGAGGGTGGTTTCTAGATGGGTTGCATAATGCAAATAGCACTCAGTGCTAATGCAAATTGTCAGTGCTCAGAGGTAATGCAAATGGTCAGCGCCCAATATTAATGCAAATTGTCAGTGGTCAGTGTTATCACAAATGGTCAGCAGTCATGCACTCAAAATGGCAACCAGCTTTGGCAGCACTTATGTCTGTGAACAGAATTTTTCCAGAATGAAACATCTGAACTCTCCAGCCAGATCTAGACTGGCTGATACACACTTGTATTACTTGTTCCGACTAGCAGTGACAAATATGGAACCGGACATTGACCATCTCATGAGCCAAAAGCAGGCCCATAGTTCCCATTGAAACACTGCTAAGTTTGTTGACTTAACTTTACTTGTTCTTCATTTTAAGTATTGTATTTGTTCCCGTTTTGTTTTTTGACTTCAAAATAAGATATGTGCAGTGTGCATAGGAATTTGTTCATATTTTTTTTTAACTATAGTCTGGCCCTCCAATGGTCTGAGGAACAATGAATTGGCCCCCTGTTTAAAAAGTTTGAGGACCCCTGCCCTAAGCCCAGGAGTTGGAGGTTGCTAAAGTGAGACTCTGTCTCTACAAAAAAATAAATAAATAAATAAATAAAATAAATAAATTATGGCATAGTCATACTAATGAATATTGTGCAGCTATTAAAATAATGTGTTAGAATAGAGTTTTATGTATGGTTTTGAAGGCATAGCCATGTTCTTCTATTGCTAGGTTAAAAATGCAAGTTTCAAATTAATGTGTATAATATGATCCAATTTTCATAAAAAAGAGAGATTTTAAATCCCTAAAGTGTTGATTGTACACATATGAATATAGAAACAAATGTAAGAAGGAAAAGTATCCTACAATGAATGATGATTACTTTGAGTGTAAGGAGATTGAATAGGAAGGGGATAACGATTAAATGGTTATTTATGTAGTTCTACAATAGAACTATCATAGTTGACGAACATCTCCCTACAATGACCACTTCCTTAAGTTGACCTAATTTTCATAGACTAGACATCCACATATCAGACAGTAGGCCTAGTTCTTTATATTGACCACCTTCATATGTTAACCAATTTGTTACAGTTCCTTGGGTGGTCAACTGACAGAGGTTCTACTGTATATTGTTTGACTTGCTACAATAGACTGTGTTACCGTAACTTATAAAATGTAACTTAAAAGTGGGTAAATGGAAAGAAAAAGTGGACAAGAGAGCCCATAAGGGAGATAAAGAAAGTAGTCAGGAGGCTCCTGCAATGATGCACAAAACGAATGGTTGTAGCTGAATTAGGATAGCAGCAATGGAGACAGAAGTTGACAGATTTAGTTTGTGGTAGAAAAAGTAGCAGTTGTTGATTTTTATTGAGGGAGAAAAAGAAGAGTCAGGAAAGCCACCCAAGTTTCTAACAAGGTGCTATACTATCCAGTAAGATAATGATCAGGAGAGGAAGATAGGTGGTTTTGGACAGGATGAGTTTCAGGTACGTATGGGAAATTCAAGAGGAGACAATCTATAAGTAGTTGGAGACAGGCATCTGAAGCTTAAGAAAAATATCTAGGCTGGAAATATATAGAGAGAGATGATTAGCTATCTTAGACTCTCACAGTTACAAATGACAGATAGCTGGCCTAAACTGGCTTACGATGTTAAGGTGGGAAAGATTTTGGCTCATTCAACTGCAAAAGTCCTGATGAAGCTAGTTTAAAATATGGCTTAACATTGGGGCTTAAATGATGGCATCAGGACTTCCTTAGCTCTACTTTCCTTTGTATTAGCCTCATCTTTAGACAGATTTTACCTATGAAGTGGTAAAAATAGCCACTAGAATCTCTAGGCTTACATCTTACCAACTTAGCAATCCCAGTGAAAAGAGTGTGCCTTATCCATCCATTAAATTCAGTAAAAGAAGATATTGGAAATATGGTAAAAGCAGTTTTAGTAGAGCAATTGGGGCAGAAGGGTACAGGATTAAACCAGATGAGGAATTAGAAAAAAGCAAATATAAATGAAAGGGAGAGGGAGGACAGAGTAATAGCTAGCAATTTATTAAGCACTTACCATGTGCAAGGCACTATGTTGTATTACAGTCAAGGACACAAAAATGCATAACATGGTTTCTTCATTCTAGAAGCTCATAATCTTCATAAAAGAGAAAATTTTACAAGTACATTGCAGTACATTGCAGAGGTGGTAATAACTTATATGGGTATATACTTGTAATTTTATAAGTACATTACAAGTACATTGCAGAGATTGTAATAACTTATAGGGGTAATGATAAGACTGCAATGGATAGAAGAGGGGGCCAAGGAATGGCCAACCAAGCATATCGAATACATCTCCCAGGAGAAGTGTACAATGGCTGACTGGCACATACTAGGCATGCATAAAAGAATGAATGAAAGGTGACATTTGAATTGGATTTTAGAGGACGAATGAGACTTTGATGGAAAAAAAAGTAGAAAGTTCATTTATAACACAGAAAACGGCAAGTAAAACAAAGGATAGCCAATCCCCTAGGTTTGCTGGCTCTCCTCTTGGCCTGGGAGGCTTGAAATAAGGGCTTAACAAAGCCAGAGATGTTGGACAAAGAAGATTTTATAAGAGGCCAGGAACAGTCTGAGGGGGCCTCCCAGTGCTCACTCATGTACTTAATACTTAATAAATGGCAATTTAATCCCAAATCATCTTGGCATCTTCCCTACTTTACTACTTCTCTACCCTTCATAGATTTGATAAATAAATGTAGGCAAAACAAGTGCAATTCTTCCTTGCTACTAAATATGAGGTATAAGCCATGTGTAATAATTCTTAGCATTGGTAGCAGTTTTAATCTCCATGATCTGGTGCAAGGTAGCAAATACATTTAGTCTTGATGTAATTTAAAAGCAATGATCAATCCTACATCCTTTCTCATGTAGGACTCTGAGCTGACTTAGAGGACATAGATCCTATGTTATTAATATAGTCACAAATGTAGAGAGAGCTATTTTTGAAATGGCTAAGTACCAAGGTTGATTTGCTGTAAGCTCACAAATCTTGGATGCATTTTACCACTGCTTCCAGTATACAGTCCTTTAATGAAGCTAGTACCATAATGCATTAGATCAGTTGTATAGAGTTCTAGCCATACTGAATTCTACATACTTCAAGCCTGGGGTCTAACCAACCTATGCTGTTTGTCATATGGTATATTGGAAAGAAGAGATCTTAGTACAGATCTGTTTTCCCTGTAGCAAAACGAGTCATGGGTCTGGCCTATTGCCAGAAAGTTAGCAGTATCATTTTTATAGATGAAATTCAGCACATCATTATCTTACATTGTGCCAGAAGAGCAGAAGAAGATTGACTTGGTAATTCACTATGTTTCGATTCTAATCTGTTTAGGAATATGATTTCTTTAAAAGGAAATGGAAAAAGAGTGTGGTTCTCATGATAGCTTCACAGTATATCCTGAGAGGATGTTCAGTTATTGTAAATACAGCATTATGATTCTCTCCTTGAATTTCAGATGTATTTTATCTCTTAAAAAAATACATTGAAATGATCAGATTTTAAAGTATGAATTGAATGCTTCCAAAAATGGAATTTCATTATGTCAGGTCACACATTTAAATCTCTATATTTTTCAAAAGAACAATAACTTTTTATATGAATCATAAAGTCATCAGTTTGTATAATACATTATTTTTACAAGTCATCCAAAGCTCTTTAAAAACATAAGTTTACCCTGTAATCTATTTAAAGGAGAAATATATATTTATGATGCAGATATTTTATCTCAGAGCTTATTTTCAAATTTCAGGTCAGCATTTTGAGTTTAATCTGTTCTCCACATCCCTAGCATAGTATGCAAATCCAGAAGCTATCAGAAATAAGGCCCATGTCTATTGCAGTAAACTCACAGTATGTAGATGAAATATACATACAAGACAGAAAAAATTCAGTTGATGTTAAGCAGCAACCTTACTAACTCTTAATTTCTCTCTGGAATTTAAAATCATCTAGGCTTGATTTCAAATGCTAGCTCTACTACTTTCAGTTTTGTGGCCTTGGCTAAGTCACGTAACCTCTCTTGGCTTAAGTTTTCTCATTATATAAAGATGGTAATAATGATACTTCCTTTGATGAGCTATTTTAAGGTTTATAGATAATATAACATATCAGTGCTGGCACATAGGTGCTTAATTATTGATAATTATTAGTATGAGAGTAGTACTAATTCATCTACTTCTTAGGTTATAGGTGGAATGAATGAAAATTCTTTTTACCCCCTCCAAACATCACATTCTCTTAGCCATCTTATGGTTGAGAAAAGAAGATATCCTGCTTATCTCACAGAATCGTGATGATCAAAATAGATAATAAACGCTAAAATACTTAGAAAAATATAAAGTGCTGCTTAAGATTAAGGTGAAGTCTTTATTTTAATTTCTTTCTTCTCCCAACAATGTGTTAAGAATTAAAGAATAAAATTTGGATATGACAAACTGCCATTACAAATGATGCAAATGATTTTCTCCATCATGGAGAAATATACAGAATGTGAGTTTTGAAAAATAGAGTATAATTATCCCAGGTATGCACAAATTATTCAGAAGTCTTTTATTTGGCAACCTGAACATAGCCTAGATCCCAAAAGAAGAAGGGATAGAAATTCTACGATCTGGGGACAAAAGTCTCAATTTACTGAGGCCTCTCACCCTATTCCAATTAGAGAAGAGGAACACCAACCTTACTAAGCCTATTCGCTTAGTGTTGTATTTTAATAAAGGTTATTTGCTGATGTGATAAGCTTTGTTGTGTGACAAACAATTAGAATGGGAGAAGGGAATCTACTAGATGTGAGAAAATTGATATCCAAAGAAGGTACATTAAGTAGCATAAAGAATAGAAGAATTCTAAAAACAGATAACTAGAAATGTGCATTCACTCGGGACCTTTAATGTTGGGGTTCAAGCTTCCCTATATACTTTTGTAAACGCTAAGCATCTTACTATATAGTCCAGAATGGGATTTTCATGGTAATTCTTAGTCCTCAATAGACACTGTATCTGGCATGACAAGACAGGATAGTCTTAAAGCATTTTAGAAAGATTTCTGTCTGAGTTTAAAATTTGCTGTTAGTGGAGTAGCTTTAATTACCCAGAAAATTCATTTCTGTGTAACTTATGTGTGCCAAGTGAGGTGTAAAACTGTGCATAAATCTACTAGGTGAGGACCATGTAGCATTGTAATTAGAAAAAAATCTGAGGTATAATGTTCAAGCCAACTCTATTAGAAGCCATCTTTTTTTTTTTTTTTTTAACAATTAGAGAATAACTACATTTCTTTTTTTCAGGTAGAGTCTCACTCCATTGCCTAAGCTAGAGTGCCAAGGCATCAGCCTAACTCACAACAACCTCACACTACTAGGTTCAAGCAATCCTCCTGCCTCAGCCTTCCAAGTATCTGAGACTACAGGCACCTGCCACAACACCCAGCTAACTTTTCTATTTTTAGTAGAAAGGATCTTTCTCTTACTTAGGCTGGTCTTGAACTTCTGAGCTCAAGGGGTATTCCTGCCTTTGCCTTCCAAAGTGCTTATAGGCATGAGCCACTGTGACTGGCCTATTAGAAGCCATCTTAAAGATACTGCAAGACATTCTGAAGTATTTCATATGGATTTTTAAAAATTTAAATAACAACCAATTATGCTAAACATAAAAATGACCCAAGACAGTTTAATAATTCCTAATTCCAGCTGCATATCAGAATCTATAGGACCTTAAAAATATCCCTTATGAATATAAATCATTGGTCAAAACTGTACATGTAAATATTGGAAATTGGACTGAATATGATCTACATTGAAGTCTGTTCATAAGGGAGCAACCTTCAGGCCCTTTCCTGTTGTATTGTACCACAGTAATAATGCAGTCCACAATGGTCTCTTCAAAGGATAGTACTGTGCAATATACATAATGTTCCACTTTCACATTTAAATATAATTGAAGAAACAAAAATTACATTATAATTTATAATAACACATTTATTATCTTTCCTTCATTCCTCAAATTTTATTATTCCTATGCCTGCTAAGGTATAGTGTGGTACTCTTGACCATTTACCAACATAATGCAGAACTTGGATAACATTCACATACAGAACATCTTTCATGAGGTCCCTCGGATTCTATACATTTTTCTAGCACACTGGCACTAACTAGGCCCTTTTTGTTCCTGCTTAAGAAAAAGAATGCAGTTTAGAATGATGCTATTACAGAAATAACATTACATCTGTGCCAGTTATTATTTAAGTAAATCATTAGTGATTTTCAGCACTTTGTTAGTAACAAAGTATTTGCAATACAGTACAATACTTCAGTTGTAAATCATTGGGGCAATAAAAACGACTTTGGTTTTATATTTAAGAGCCTGAGTTCAAGTTGCAGGTCTGCCATTTAACCTGCTATGAAACTTTGAACATGCTTATTTTTTTTCCTTTTATAAATTTCAGATTAATGTTAGGGTACAAACAGTTTATAATGTTTACATTTGTTAGGTAGAGTCCCTGTTGTAGGTGTGTCCCACACAGAGGAAGTCTACCGTATACCCTCCCATTAAGTGGGAGCATACCAATCCCCCTCCTCCATCCCTCTCCCCGCTTTCTTTCCCCTCCCCCCAACTTGAATTGAATTGAGTTTTGTGTAGACATTTATTAGATAATCTACTGGCCTCATATTAGTATTGAGTACAATTGAATACTTTTTCATTCTTGTGATACTTTACTAAGAAGAATGTGTTTCAGTTTCATCCAGGTTAATACAAAACATTTAATATCTCCATCTTTTTATGGCTGAATTGTATTCCATGGTATACATATACCACAGTTTATTAATCCATTTCATGGGTTGATGGGCACTTGGGTTGATTCCACATCTTGGCAATTGTAAATTGAGCTGCAATAAACAATCTAGTGCAAATGTCTTTGTAATGAAATTATTTCTTTTTCTTCTGGGTAGATGCCTAATAATAGGATTGTGGGATCAAATAGGAGGTCTATTTTGAGTTCTTTAAGGGTTCTCCATACTTCTTTCCAAAGAAGCTATATTAGTTTGCAGTCCCACCAACAGTGTACAAGTGTTCCTTTCTCTCCATGTCAGTGCCACCATCTACAGCTTTGGGGCTTTTTGATATGGGCTATTCTCACTGGGGTTAGGTGATACTGTCAGAGTGGTTTTGATTTGCATTTCTCTGATGATTAGGGATGATGAGCATTTTTTCAGGTGTTTGTTAAACATTCGTCTGTCTTCTTCAAAGAAGGTTATCTTCATGTCTCTTGCCCAGTGATAGATGGGATTGTTTGCTCTTTTTGTTCATTAATTTGAGTTTTCTGTAGATTCTAGTTATCAACTCTTAGTCATATTTGTAACATGAAAATATCTTTTCCCATTCTGAAGGTTGTCTATGTGCTTTAATTGTATCCTTAGCTGTGCAGAAGCTTTTTAACTTAATTAAGTCCCATTTGTTTATTTTTGTTTTTACCATTGCCACTGAAGTCTTCTTCATAAAATCTTTCCCCAGGCCAATATCATAAAGAGTTTTTCTCACGCTTTCTTCTAGGACTTTTATCATTTCATGTCTTAGATTGAAATCCTTTATCAATCTTGAGTCAATTTTTGTAAGTGGTCAAAAGGTGTGGATCCAGATTCAGGATTTTACATGTGGTTATTCACTTATCCCAGCACCATTTATTGAATAGGGATTCTTTTCCCCAGTGTATGCTTTTGTTTGGTTTACTAAAGATCACATTACAAAAAGAGACTGCTTTCATCTATGATTTTTTCTATTCTTTTCTGTATATATATGTCTCTGTTTTATGCCAATATCATGATATTTTGATCACTGTGAACTTGTAATACAAACTCAAGTCTGGTAGAGTGATGCCTCTGTATTTGTTTTTATTACTAAGAATTGCCTTGGCTATATGGGTTTTTTTTTTTCCTGGTTTCATACAAAACAAAGAACTGTTTTTTCCAATTTTTCAAAGTATGATGTTGGTGTTTTACTGGGGATTAGATTAAATCTATAGATTACTTCAAGTAATATGGACATTTTAACATAATGTTGATTTTTCCCAGGCAAGAGCATGCTATGTGCTTCCTTTGGTTAATGTCTTCTGCTATTTCTTTCCTTAAGGTTTCATAATTCGATTTTTAGAGGTCCTTCACTTCTTTTGTTAAGTATATTCCTAGGTATTTCATATTCTTTGAAGCTACTATGAAGGGAATTGTGTCCTTGATTTGCGTCTCAACTCTGCTGCTATTGGCATATAGAAAGGCTAATGATTTGCACACATTGATTTTATGCACTGAGACGTTACTGTATTTCTTGATTACTTCCAGTAATCTTGTGGCTGAGTTTCTGGAGTTTTCTAAGTATAAGATCATATCATCATCATACTTACCTGGCAGGGGAGATACCATGATCACGAAGGTGGTTTTCCCAGGGCGAGGCTTATCCACTGCACTCTGGTGCTAAACCCCTGCGATTTCCCCAAATGTGGGAAACTTGACTGCATAATTTGTGTTAGTGGGGGACTATGTTCACGCTTTCCCCTGAATTAAAAAAAAAAAGGTCATATCATCACCATAGTGCAAGAGTATGACCATCTCTGCCCCCACTTAGAAGCCCTTAATATCCTTCTCTTGTCTGATTACATTGGCTAAAACTTTCAGAACCATGTTGAATAGTAGTGGTGATAGTGGACATCCTTGTCTGATTCTAGTTCTAAGTGGAAAAGCTTTCATTTTTTTTTTTTACTTCATTCAGTATGATATTGGCTATGGGTTTGTCATAGATGGCTTTAGTCAGTTTAAGAAATGTGCCATCAGCTTGGCGCCCATAGCACAATGGTTATGGCACCAGCCATGTACACCAAGTTTGGCAGGTTCAAATCTGTCCTGGGCCAGCTAAACAACACTGACAACTGCAACAACAACAACCAAAAAAATAGCCAGGCATTGTGGCAGTTTCCTGTAGTCCCAGCTTCCTGGGAGGCCGAGGCAAGAGAATTGCTTAAGTCCAAGAGTTTGAGGTTACCTTTGGATCAATATTCTCCTTTGGGGATACTTAGAATGCATACATTGAAAGCTTCATGAAGTCCCATAATTTTCTAAGAGAGTACTCTCCTTCTCCTCTCTTCTTTTCTATCTCTTTAAATGCCTGAGTTAGCTCAAGAGCCTTATCCTCTAGTTCTGAGATTCTTTCTTCTCCACGGTCTAATCTGTTACTGGTACATCTTTAAGTTCCTTAAATGACTCCTTCAATTTCTTAAGCTCTAATGTATGCTTTCTAATTTTATCATGTCTTTCATTCATTTCATTTTGTGGGTCAATTTTCAGATTTTCTTTTTTATTTTCCTTTCAATTCTCTTCATCATTTTTGCCATCTATGTTCTAAATTCCCTTTCTGCCATTTCCATAATGTCTTTATAGGTGGAATCCTCTGTGGTAGCTGGCTCATAATCCCTGGAGGTTGGAGGTTGATCTGTTCTGGTTTTTCACATTGCCTGAAATTTTTTTTTTGTATGTAGTTCCTCCCCCTGTGTTTTCTCTTCTTGTTCACTTCCTTCCCCTGTTTCTTCTGTCTCTTCCTCCTCTTTAATTTTCTTTGTCTCTGTGCTTGGGTGTTGAACTGGACCAGGACCCCACCTTCTATATTTGTCTTCCACTGTCCCTGACCTCTCCTTGACCCCTGGAGTCTCCCACTATCTCACTGTGCTCTTGGAACAATGTTTCTGGGTGGGACAATCTAGCAAGAAGTGGCTGGCTTCCATTCACCCAGACCTCACTGAGAGCACCTGATGAGAAGGTATCTGTAGTCCACCATCTTGGACCTGCACTCTCCTAGTTGATTTTTTTTTTTTCATTCACCATGTGATTTTTCTGGTTCTTATTATGATGAATAATTAATTTTATTTTATTCTGGACAATTTAACTATTAATTTAGATGACTCTTGACTCTACATAAATTCTCTAACACTTTTTTAGGTATAGCATGTCCGTTCTTGCCTTACTTTTGTGGGCTGTAATTCCACTGACAATTTAGTATTCTGAGCCCTTCACACTGCTATTCTGTTCTGCTTCATGCTCTGGCTCTACTTGAGCTCCTACTTGATTCCTGCTGGCGCTATCTGTAGGACAGAAGATACTTCCATGGGCCACCCAGTGTTACTAAGTAGAAGGTGAGGAATGCTAGTCCTATAAGACACAGAGCATTTTCTCTTTACTATTGTCCAGCTACCCACAGCTGGTGGTATTTCTGCTCCATTTCTATTGGTGCTTGCACGGGAAGAAATTACCAAATTGGGCTCTCTTCTGCTGCTGGTGGAAGGACAGCATATACAGATTCTCTATGAATCTTTGCCACTAGGTGGAGGATCAGAAATCTCTGAGCCTGGTTCACCTTCTGCAACTCATTGGATGGCCAGGAGCTGCCAGGCCTGAGTTGCTTTCTTCCACTGACTAGAGGTCTAGAAGATTTCTAGCCTGGATTATCTTCTGTTGCTGGGTGGAGGGTCAGAAACTATTGTGTCAGGGTAGAAAGTTGGGAGATTCCTGGCCAGCTGGCATTGCTGGTGCAAAAGAAGGTTCTTACCTGCCAACCACTGGTGTGAGGCAGAGGATGTTTGGCCTGTCCAGAATTTCCTGTTGCAGTCAATTTGAAAAGACCAAGTATCCCTGCCT
The DNA here is from genome assembly GCA_963573935.1 of Arctocebus calabarensis. NCBI lineage: Eukaryota > Metazoa > Chordata > Mammalia > Primates > Lorisidae > Arctocebus > Arctocebus calabarensis. The sequence goes on from CAUYON010023254.1 coordinate 15,234, forward strand.
CTAGGTAAGGGTTTCCCTGTTAAGCCTTATTAGGCTACCCTTTTTCTTATCCTTTGGCTAGAGATAGAAAGCTTTTTTTTTCCTATTTTTGTCTATTTTGGCAATGCTAGGTTGCAGGACTCTTTAGCTCAGTCTAGGATGTGTGAGTGATAGAAAGATAAACCAGGGAACTCATTGCCATGTAGTTACTCAAGTTATGATATCCCTAGGAAGTTCATCTCTCCTTTCTACTTTTCAAATTTCTTTTATAATTGCCAGGTTATTTCCAGGGTATTTAGTTGTACTTAAAGGGTAAGAACCACCTTATCCCACAACCACAAAATATACATACTATATATTTTTACACTGTATTTTAAATTGAAATAAATTGTATCCTATTGTCTTAATGTTTCTTCAGTTTACTTTTTTCATAGAATATCATGTTTTTTGAGATGAATTCATTTTGGTAAAGATATATATATATATATTTCATTCATTTTAAATAATGTAGAGTTTGCTATTGTATGAATATGCCACAAGTTATTTATTCATTCTCCTATTAAAGGACAATGAGATTTTCATTCCCCTCTATTACAAACAATGCTGCCATAAATGTTCTACATGTCTCCCTGTTCACATGTGTGAGAATTTATCTGGGTCTATATCCAGAGTGAAATTACTAGGTCTTAGGACACACACAGCATCAACTTCCGTAGACATTACTGAAGTGCTCTTCAAAATTGACCAATTTGTACACTCGACAACAATGCATGAGATGTTTCATTTTGTCACATCTTTACCAAAACTTGTATTGAAGTAGTCAACTTTTTTCAACTCAGTTTGCTTTTGTGTCTTTTTAAAGAAATCTTGTCTTAAGTGAATATCATAAAGATATTCTTCAGTATTCTCCTCTAAAATTTTTAAAAATATTTTTTCTTCAATTTAAGTCTCTAGTCTGTATCTATAATTTATTTATTTATTTTTTTTGAGATGGAGTCTCAAGCTGTCGCTCTGGGTAGAGTGCTATACCATAATAGCTCACAGCAACCTCCAACTCAGGCTGAAGCTATTCTCTTGCCTCAGTTTTTCTATTTTTAGTAGAGATGGGGTCTCATTTTTGCTCAGGCTGGTCTTGAACTCATGAGTTCAAGCAATCCACCTGCCTCAGCCTCCCAGAGTGCTAGGAGTATAATTTGGTTTTTGTGTGTATAATCTGATAAAGGAATGTTATTCTACTTTTTCCAATATGGATAGCCAATCATCCCAAGACCATTGATGAAAGAGTCCTTTCTTTCTCCATTTATCTCTAATGCCACTTCAATCATATTTCACATTCCTATATATATGTAGGTTGACTCTGAAGTTTAAAAATAACCCCCCAAAATGAAAATGAGGTTAAGTAAAGCATTGAGTTTAAAGTGAGAAATGTTTTCTTTTAAGTCCCCCAAGTAAAACCATAAACTTACACCAACTCTCTACTAGTAAAGGAACTTTGAGGGTCAGGAGTTAAGTACCTATTAACATTAATTAAGCACTGTGATGTATTTGGCTACTGCTAGGCAGTTTATGGCTAGAGTCATTTTATTTATCCCTTACTACTTTGAGAAAGAGATGGTATTATTCCCATTTTATAGGTAAGAACACTAACTCTTGGAAAGGTTAAGTTGCAGTAAAATGGACAGAGATCAAACCCAGATCTGTCTGATTCTAAAGAGCTTGATTTTGCCACTCTACTACCCTAACCTCCAAGGAAAGCTGACAGCTATGAACTGAAGAAGATATGACTTGCCCATTAGGAGTAGAGCATATATGGCAAATAGAACAGCACCTTGAATGACCAAATGTTCTCAGAATGACTGCTTTGCTTCTTTGCACCTCTGACTAAAACAAAACATCAGCCTAAGATGAGCTCCTACTTCCTCTCCCATCCCCTTTCAGTTTATTTATATCTCTGTCCCATTCTTCCCCAATTTAGAGTATATAATTTAGTTGTCAGAGAGTCCCCCTGCTAAGATGTAGGTAGCATGGTGGGAAAAAAGTAAACAGAGTGGTTAACAGAAGGAAAAATCATTTATTCTTGTTAGCATTTTTGTACAGGAATGGATTTCACACATGAAAGGCACCAGTGTACTGATGCAGTATCAACCTTTGCATGATTTTATCATGTTGCCACATTGAACATTGATTTCTTATTGACCTGTCATTTTCCATCCTTTGAATCCAGTGATCATTATTATCCAAGACTGTTATAAAGAAGCCATAATACATGGCAAAAGCAAGAGATTTGGCATCAGATGACCTAAGTTTGAGTCCTGAATCTGCCTTTAACTAAAGGATCCCAGACAAGTGATCTTCTCTTCCTTGAACTTAAGGCTTCTTCTCTATAAGTCATAGTCTTCTATTCCTATTGACTAAGAATTTTCAAAGAAAGCCCTTAAAATCACTACCATTTTAAAAGGCAATAATTGATGGTTTAATTTGATAGGCTTTGCTTCTAAGATTCACTAAAAGTTAACGTAAGGATTAAATAAAGCAATAATTACAAATTCATCTTGCAAAATGCTATGCAAAGGGAGGTGGCACTGTTCTTATTCATCTGCTGTTCTCTATAATTATTTCTGTTCTTGTTATATCTATATCACCAGCACCCAGCTAGTTAACCCTAATGCAGCAACCCTAATGCCATTATTCTCAAATTCTTAAGGATTATCCAGGACTTCCTTTGTAAATACAGATTTCCTAGTTTTAATCTCATATTTTATTTAGTAGATCTGAGGTAAGGTTTATAAATCTATTTTTAAAATCCTCTCCAAACAGTTCTTTAAACACAGCCAGTATGGAACCCATATTGCCTGAAACACTTATCACCATAGCTACAGAGAAGAATTTCTTGGGCCTGAATGGAATTTAGGGTTAAAACACCTTTTAGTAAGAGGTTGCAATCCAGCCTCCCTAATGTTTCTAATTCCTACCCCTCCTAAGTCAAAGGGTACCTAGCCATGTGATCTCTTTAACATTCCCTTTCACTTCTTTGATTCCAGCTGCATCATGAGTCCTTATAGGCAAATCCTGGTAAATTAAACCAGCAATTCTTTGCTTTTAAAATACTAGTGATTAAGAGTTTTATTTGCAAAGTCTTAGTCAATAGGAAAAGAAGATTATAAATACACATAATACCAAAATATTTAGCTGTCTATTGAAATTTCTTTATAGTATCATATAAAATGGGAACAGATACAAGTAGACCAAAGCTTGGTTAGAAGGTAACAGGTTTATTGAACTTGCTCATTTAAAAAATTAAGGTTATAAATAACATATGTCAAAAATCCTATAAAGCTACTCTGGAAATCATCATCCTGGAAAGCCAAAATCCCTGCTAATATTCTGAATTTGCTTTTCAAAACTGAAAAAGGACCAGGTATACATCTGTAGCACTATTTAAAACGATGTTTCTATGAAGTAGAGCTCATTCTGTGTGGATATACATTCAGTAGCTACCTTAAAGTTTCAAACATCAGGTCTCTTCCCAGAATGTAGTCCATCCAATCCCTAGAGAAAAGACTGCTTCTCTATTTACAAATACAGGTGGTGTTGCTATGAGTTACAGTTTTCTGACAGTTTTTCACATATAGCTTATGATTTTAAAGCAAAAGAAAGTTATATGAGAGTGAAATCACCAGATCTTCAGTCTGTCCTGAAGGATAGAGTAAGTAAGAATCCCAATTGGCTCCTTTTTTCTTTTTCTTTTTATTGTCACATATGCAGGTCTCCTCTTGAATCTCTGTGGTCCACTTCTCCCTCTAATGAAGTCATGTTCTGTATTCAGGGTATTAATATACTCAGAAGCAGATGTCTCCCATAAAACATGACTTCATTCTTTGGAATGGGAAGAGACAGCAGTAGAATATTGGGGTAATGGAGGGAGGGGGCTGTGTTTAAAAATAGTTTTCTTAATATGTTCAACTTTTTATAAATTTCTATAAAAAGTAAAATCTATTTTTTTTTGGCTTGTTTTCTGTTAACTGCAGTTCTCACTTCTAGAAGAAACAACCAGTAGGCCAGAAAGAACAGAGTCTTCACAGAACAGATACTTCATCTAATTGTTTGTATAAGTGGGTGAAACTAGGGATTTTACAGATCCAAAATCTAGGCTCTGTATCAAACCCCACTCAATCACAGCCTAGATTCCAACAAGCATTCTTATAATAGCCCTGGAAGTTAGAGGAAATATATTGAAGTTCCCAAGGAAAGTTACTGACCAATACGCTCCCAGCAAATTAGGAAAATGGGAAATTTGCTAAAGAAGGAAAGAGTAGAGAAAAAGGGTAGACCAATTATTATGCAGTTTGAAGTCATTCCAAACTTTCATAAGGGTGGACTTTCTAGGATATTCCTGTTCCTTTAGGAAAGTAGATGTAGGGAAGTTCTTCTAAATACTGACTTCTCAAATGATTAGGAATAACTAAGAAGCATGGAAGTCTACATGTTCTAGTGTGCTCCTCACTTCTGTCATGTCTATGCAGAAAATGAACACTGGAAGGAAAAAAACAAAAGGTCCAAAGAGCTAATTTCCTAAAGATGGAAGGCAAGGAATTCCATAAACAGTATCACAAGAAAATATAATAAGGTACTGACCATCTGCACTGTATCCTAGGAGTTTAAGACCTTTTTCTGATAATTCTTAGTAAACTAGGAATAAAAGGACATTCCTTTAAAATGACATATAATATCTTGGCCTAATAAACAGTATGAAAAGTCTACTTTGTTACTAGGCAATAAAAATGAAGAAATGTCGATAATTCTGTAAATATTAATTGATTGTGACAAATACTAAAATTATATTTTCTTCCCCTATTCCCACATAGCCACCTTGGACAGTAACCAGCCCTCCTCCAACAAGCTCTTTAAGCTTCATCCCCAACACAAAGCCTTTCCAGAAAAAACCTCCCAGACTTTTTTTCTCATCTCCGTGAGCCTGTCATCTTTCTCACCTCTGATGTCTCTAGAGACAGTGACAACGGTGCCTGAAATGAAAATACATGGAAAAGAGATAAAATGAGATCATGGACTTCTTAAAAAATTAGCATAGCTGGGTGAACTGTTGAAAAAAAGAAAACTACCTGAAGTCAACTACAAACTAGGAATAGCCATGTTATTTTTAAATGAAAGCTATTGGACATTTTATTTCTACCAGGGAGAAAATCACCCACTGACATCCTAGAAAAAAAAAAAATAGGCCCAAATAAAAATATTACAGAACAAATAGTTCCATGTTCTATAAAGTGATAGGAAAAAAAGAAAGAATGCTTCCCAGTTCATTTTATGAATTGATATAACCATGATAGCAAACCCTTCCAAAAACAAAACCAGAAAGAAAACTAAAGATGTCTCACATTAAAATCCTAAATAGACAACTAGCAAGTTGAACCCCAAGGTAAATGTAAAGCATAATGTGTCATAACCAATTATTTATGATAATAGAAAATCTCTTAATATCCATTATATCATCAACTTAAAGGATTTAAATGGTATGACGACTTCAGATGCCACAAAGACTTCTGATAAAAGTTTAATAACTTTTTCTGATAATTTTCAGTAAACTAGAAATAAAAGGACATTTTTAATATGATAAAGAATATCTTGGCCTATTAGCAATACAACAGGGATGTCCATGATAACTGCTTACATGTTCAGCATTATTCTTGAAGTTCTTACCAATGCAATGAGCAAGAAACTTAAATAAATGGTATAACTATTGGGGAATTATACAAACTATCATTATTATTTTCAGCTATGATTCTAATAGCTACAAAACCCAAGTGAACTTATTTGAAAAGATATTATAAAGAGAGATCAATAAGGTGGCCAGGACATACATTTGTCTGTTCCCTGTAGTATAAATACAGCAACAAGCATATCTTGTATTCAAACAGTTATGAGTTGAATAGAATTAAAAAGTTAACTGGAGACTCTGGTGGCAGCCACTGGCAGAACAGATATGGGACAGAAATGCAGGCCCTGTGAGTAAAGGGTATGCCAGAGGCAGTACTGGCCTGGGCAGAGCACAGGGACTAGAATACACAAGCACAGAGACAGCAGACTCCCAGGGTGGGGCTGACCCAGAGGACTGCTTCACTGAGCCTCAGACACACTCAGCCCTCAGAGGATCATAGCTGAGACAGAAGCAGGCAGGCAGTAGCTGGAATTGACAGGTAAGTGTGTGTTCTGATCGTGTCTACCACAACATGAACTGCAGGTGAGACTGGGCAGTGGCACAGACAGGGCTGAGTTGCTCAAACAGTGTCTGATCCAAAGGGGAATATAGCCAAGACAGAAACAAATTCTGCAAAGTTGTTCTGTTCTGTCAGCAACATCAATTAGAGGCAGGGCTGGAACTGAGTGAACCACCTTAGCCCCCATTAAGCACCCGAGGTATTCAGGCCTCACTTCCCCCTGCAAGATAGTGGCAGAGAGAGGCGGCCAGACTGAGGAGACATAGCTCTCCCTGTGACTCAGGCAGGTGCAAACCCCTGGAGCATCTGCTCATTGGAGGGAACTGGGTCACAGCCCTGCGGGGTTACCAGTGACTGGGTGTGACAGAGGTGCAAGGTGAGGAAGGGGACATCAACCTTCCCAGACTAATTTATTTGCTGGGTGGGTCCTCCTGACCTCACGGCACACTAGAGCAAGTCATACTGGAGCTGCCAGCAGACCCCTGCTATCTAGTTGCCGGAGACCTGTTGAACTCTCCCACCTGAGACTGGTGCTGACTGGGACAATTGATTTGGACCCCTTGAACAGGGCCAATCGCCCAAGGACTATCCAAAGTGGTGCCCATGGGGTGTAGTTGTGGGAAGGTTTGATTATTTTTTTCCAATTGTTGTCTGTAGGGGGAGTGGGGTGACTTAATTGCTGTTATTTCTCCATAGCTCAGACTTCAACCCAGAGTAACTGATTCACTAGGGTAAGACATAGACCAGCTGAAAATAAGACAGAGCCACTTGGCCCCACAACACCAAGAAGTCCCCCAGTCTCTCAGGCTGTAGCACTGTATGGGTCCTTGGTGAAGCTCTAGGGGAAAAGGTATAAACACCAGTCCCAGCTTTTGGGCAAAGAACTGGCCAATCAGTACTCCTGGAGCCCCCAACCCAACTTCTCCTTATCTGCTCATCTACCCAGGCAGTGGAAAATAATCATGGGGCAGAATCAGTGGAAAAACTCTGGTAACATGAATAACCAGAGTAGCTCAACCTTCCGCCCCCCCAACAAGGAATAATTTGGTGGACAGAACTAAAGATCCTATTCATAAACAAATGGCTGAGATGTCAGAAACCAAATTCAGAGTTTGGATTGCAAATAAGATCAATAAAATAGAAGTAAAATTGGAATTAGAAATTCAGGAGGACTTCAAAAATTGTCTCAAGAATTCAATGAATTCAAATACAAAATCACCAAAGATTTTGACACATTGAGATAAGAATTTGCAGCCCTCAAAGATCTGAGAAATATAGTAGAATTCCTCAGTAACAGAATGGAGCAAGCAGAAGAAAGAACTTCTGACACTGAAGACAAAGCTTTCAAATTATCCCAAACTCTCAAAAAGGAAGAGAAATGGAGACCAAAAATGGATCATTCTCTCAGAGAGCTCTGGGATAATTCGAAGCAAAGCAATATTTGCTTTATAGGGATCCCTGAAGGTGATGAAGTGGCTTCTTAAGGCATAGATGCTAATCTTCATGACATTATGAAAGAGAACTTTCCAGACATTCCAAGAGATTCTGAAATTCAGATAGCAGACAGTTTCAGAACCCCAGCATGACTCAACCCGAATAAGACATCCCCTAGGCACATCATAATTAACTTCACTAAAGTTAACATGAAGGAGAAAATTCTGAAAACAGCCAGACATAAGAAAACCATAACCTACAAGGGAAAGAATATTAGAATAAGTGCAGATCTCTCTGCTGAAAGCTTTCAAGCTAGAAGAGGTGGTCATCGACTTTTAATCTCCTAAAACAAAATAACTTCAACACGAGATCCTGTATCCAGCTAACCTGAGTTTCCTCTATGATGGAGAAATTAAATACTTTAATGACATTCACATGTTGAAGAAATTTGCCATAACTAAACCACCTATCCTCCATAATGACCAGTGCAATCTTCCACCACAAAAGTAAACTCATTCAATCTTTTGATCAAATTCCAACTTCTACACTGGTGAAAGGAATAAAAATGTCCACAGGACTTTTGAAAAACTTGATACCAAAAATTTTACGAGACTTATCAATATTCTCAATTAATGTGAATGGATTAAATTGTCCTCTAAAGAGGCACAGGTTGGCTGACTGGATACAAAAACTCAGGCCAGATATCTGCTGCATACAAGAATCTCATCTTACTTTAAAAGATAAATATAGACTCAGGGCAAAGGGATGGTCATCTATAATCCAGGCAAATGGAAAGCAGAAAAACGCAGGTGTTGTAATCTTATTTGCAGATACAATAGGCTTTAAACCAACAAAAGTAAGGAAGGATAAGGATGGATACTTCATATTTGTTAAGGGTAATAATCAAAATGATGAGATTTCAATTATTAGTATTTATGCACCAAACCAGAATGTGCCTCAATTTATAAGAGAAACTCTGACAGACATGACCAACTTGATTTCCTCCAGCTCTATAGTAGTCAGATATTTTAACACTCCTTTAGCAGTGTTGGAAAAATCTCCAATAAGAAGCTAAGCAAAGAAATTTTAGATTTAAACTTAACCATTCAGCATTTGGATTTAACAGACATCTACAGAATATTTAATCCTAACAAAACTAAATACACATTCTTCTCATCAGCCCATGGAACATACTCCAAAATTGATCACAACTTAGGTCACAAGTCTAACCTCAGCAAATTTAAAAGAATAGAAATTGTTCCTTGCATCTTCTCGGACCATCATGGAATAAAAGTGGAACTCAGTAAAGACAGGAATCTGCATACTCATATAAAAACATTGAAGCTAAATAACCTTATGCTGAATGATAGATGGGTCATAGATGAGATTAAGAAGGAAATTACCAAATTTTTGGAACAAAACCACAATGAAGACACAAATTATCAGAACCTCTGGGATACTGAAAAGGCAGGGAAATTTATAGCACTGCAAGCCTAACTCGAGAGAATGGAAAGAGAGGAAGTTAACAACTTAATGGGACATCTCAAGCAACTGGAAAAGGAAGAACATTCAAATCTCAAACCAAGCAGAAGAAAAGAAATAACCAAATTAGAGCAGAATTAAATGAAATTGAAAACAAAAGAATTATACAACAGATCAATAAATCAAAAAGTTGGTTCTTTGAAAAGGTCAATAAAATAGATAAAACTTTGGCTAACCTAACCAGGAAAAAAAAGAGTAAAATCTCTAATTTCATCAATCAGAAATGATAAAGATGCAATAACAGATTCCTCATAAATTAAAAATATCTTTAATGAAAAAAATATATATCTTTAATGAATGCTACAAGAAACTTTACTCTCAGAAATATGAAAATCTGAAGGAAATTGACCAATACTTAGAAGCATGCCACCTTCCAAAACTTAGCCAGAATCAAGTGGAAATGTTGAATAGGCCTATATCAAATTCTGAAATAGCATCAACTATACAAAATCTCCCTAAAAAGAAAAACCCAGGACCAGATGGCTTCACATCAGAACTCTACCAATCCTTGAAAGAGGAACTAGTACCTATATTACTCAACCTTTTCCAAAATATAGAAAAAGAGAGAATACTACCCAACATATTCTATGAAGCAAACATCACCTTGATCTCCAAACCAGGAAAAGGCACAAAAAGAAAAGTAAATTATAGATTAATATCACTAATTAATATTGATGCAAAAATATTCAACAAGATCCTAACAAACAGAATCCAGGAACACATCAAACAAATTATACACCATGACCAAGTGGGCTTTATCCCAGGGTCTCAAGGATGGTTCAATATACGTAAATCTATAAATATAATTCAGCACATAAACAAATTAAAAAACAAAGACCATATGATTCTCTCAATTGATGCAGAAAAAGCTTTTGATAATACCCAGCATCCCTTCATGATCACAACACTTAAGAAAATTGCTATGCAAGGGACATTTCTTAAACCGATAGAGGCCATCTACAGCAAACCCACAGCCAATATTGTAATAAGATGATATGATTGTATACCTGGAAAACACTAAGATTCTACTACAAACTCTTGAAAGTGATCAAGGAATATAGCAGTGTCTCAGGTTACAAAATCAACACTCATAAATCTGTAGCCTTTATATATACCAATAATAGCCAAGCTCAAAGAAAGGTCAAAGACTCTATTCTGTTCACAGTAGTGCCAAAGAAGATGAAATATTTGGGAGTTTACCTAACAAAGGATGTGAAAGGTCTCTATAAAGATAACTATGAAACTCTAAGAAAAGAAATAGCTGAAGATGTTAACAAATGGAAAAACATACCATTCTCATGGCTGGGAAGAATCAAAATTGTTAAAATGTCCATACTACCCAAAGCAGTATACAAGTTTAATGCAATCCCTATTCCTATTAAAGCTCCATTGTCATACTTTAAAGATCTTGAAAAAATAATACATCATTTTATATGGAATAAAAAAAAAAAAACTTTGAATAACCAATACATTACTCAGAAATAAAAACAAACAGTAATTATGCTACCAGACCTCAGATTATACTATAAATTGATAGTGATCAAAACAGCGTGATACTGGCACAAAAACAGAGAGGTAGAAGTATGGAATAGAATAGAGAACGAAGAGATGAATCCAGCTACCTACCATTATTTGATCTTTGACAAGCCAATTAAAAACACTCAGTGGGGAAAAGATTCCCTACTTAACAAACGGTGCTGGGTGCACTGGCTGGCGACCTGCAAAAGATTGAAACTAGACCCACACCTTTCACCATTAACTAAGGTAGACTCTCACTGGATGAAACTTAAGACATGAAACTATAAAAGTACTACAAGAAAGTGCAGGGAAAACTCTTGAAGGAATCAGCCTGGGCGATTATTTTATGAGGAGGACTCCCTGGGCAATTAAAGCAGCATCAAAAGTACACTATTGGGACCTGATCAAACTAAAAAGCTTCTGCACAGCCAAGAACACAGTAAGTAAAACAAGCAGACAACCCTCAGAATGGGAGAAGATATTTGTAGGTTATGCCTCCAACAAAGGTTTAATAACCAGAGCCACAGAGAACTCAAACGTATTAGCAAGAAAAGAACAAGTGACCCCATCTCAGGGTGGGCAAGGGACTTGAAGAGGAAATTCTCTAAAGTCAGGCACACGGCCTACAGACACATGAAAAATTGTTCATCCTCAATCATCAGAGAAATGCAAATCAAACCTAAGAGATATCATCTAACTCCAGTAAGATTAGCCCACATAACAAAATCCCAAAACCAGAGATGTTGGCATGGATGTGTAGAAAAGGGAACACTTCTACATTGCTGCTGGGAATGCAAACTAATATGTTCCTTTTGGAAAGATGTTTGCAGATCACTTAGAGATCTAAAAATAGACCTGCCATTTGATCCTGTAATTCCTCTAGTAGGTATATATCCAGAAGACCAAAAATCACATTATAACATAGATATTTGTACCAGAATGTTTATTGCAGCCCAATTCATAATTGCTAAGTCATGGAAGAAGCCCAAGTGCCCATCGACCCATGAATGGATTAATACATTGTGGTATATGTACACCATGGAATATTATGCAGCCTTAAAGAAAGATGGAGACTTTACCTCTTTCATGTTTACATAGATGGAGCTGGAACATATTCTTCTTAGCAAAGTATCTCAAGAATGGAAGAAAAAGTATCCAATGTACTCAGCCCTACTATGAAGCTAGTTTATGGCTTTCATATGAAGGTTATAACCCAACTATAGCACAAGAATATGGGGAAAGGGGCAAGGGAGGGGAGGGGAGGAGTGAGGATGGGTGGAGGGAGGGTAATTGGTGGGGCCACACCTGTGGTGCATCTTAGAAGGGTACAGGCGAAACTTACTAAATGCAGAATACAAATGTCTTCATGTAATAATGGAGAAAATGCCCTGAAGGGTATGCTAAACAGTCTGATGAAAACATTTCAAATCATATATGAAACCAGCACATTGTACCCCTTGATTGCACTAATGTACGCAGCTATG
>CAUYON010023257.1:0-21465 GCA_963573935.1 Arctocebus calabarensis
TCCCAGCAGAGATGTACTTTAGGCAGAGTCTTCAAGAAGAAGTAGGGGGCGGCGTCAGTGGCTCAGCGAGTAGGGCGCTGGCCCCATATACTGAAGGTGGTAGGTTCAAACCCGGCCTAGGCAGAACTGCAAAACAGAAAAATAGCCGGGCATTGTGGCGGGCTCCTGTAGTCCGAGCTACTCAGGAGGCTGAGGCAGGAGAATCACCTAAGCCCAGGAGTTGGAGGTTGCTGTGAGCTGTGTGACGCCACGGCACTCTACCGAGGGGGATAAAGTGAGACTCTGTCTCTACAAAAAAAAAAAAAGAAGAAGAAGAAGAAGTAGGAATTTGCCAAAAGAGCAAAGTGCTGATTCTGGGATACTATGGCAGACGAGATGGAATGTTACTGCTTTTCAAACGCAGGATTTAACATTTAAACTCATACACGAGGCGATATTCTGCCCCTCTTCCAGACAGGGACAGTTGAGAGGCTGCATCTTGCTCCAAGGAGGCTGAATAACCATCCCCGGCGCAGGGAAGAAGTGGACAAGATCACTGCACCTCTCCTAAAAAAAGAAAGGGAATCAGTTCAACACTCACCTGAGAAACAAGATTTTCTTTCATCTTTCAGTAATGTGTTCTAAAGCATCAGAGAAAATGTGGGTCAAACAGCAACCTGTTAGCTTGACCATGCCCAGGCACAAAGGTGGGCAGACCGGGAGCCCATCACTTTCCCAGGAGTCGTGTCCCACCCCCAAGCGCGCGGGAGGGGCGAGCGCTTACAGAGCAAAGGGAGGGTCTCAGAGCGGCCTCGCTTCTCACCAGCTCAATGCCCTAACTTAGCCTTCCCTCTCCAGCCTGCTGCCTCCTCTGCTCCGGTCACCACGTGGAGCTCTTTACCCGTCCACGGTGGGGTGAGAAGTGGGTCTGGAAACCCGGCAGCTACAGTTAGGCTGGAGAGGAGGCTTTTCCGCACCCACGGGTGGAGCGGCCGGGACCAGCTGGCCGGGCAACCCTCGAAAGGCTTTGTGGGGAGAGGAGGAAGAGGGGCTCGAGGGCGTGGGCTGCCACCCCCAGGTGCCTCCCGCCTTCACATCCCCAGCCCAGCCCTGGCCCAGGCTTGGACAACTCTCCACGCCGGGCAGGGGGGGCACAGGGAGGAGGGAGGTGAGCGCTGCCCCGCCCTGCAGTTGGAGGAAAAGAGCAGACGCCAGGACCCCCCAGGGAGTGATGGGGACAGAAGAGCCTGGGGGTCACCAACTGAAGCGAGAATGGGAGGGGGACCCGGTAGTGACGGCACCGCTGGGTTTTCAGGGGCTCCGAGCCCTCCAGAGCAACTAGGGTAAACATACACGCCCTGCCGGGCCGGAGCAGCTGCTGGACGCGATCCCCCGCGCCGCTCCAACCAGGCCGCGACGGCTAAGCCCCTCCTTGCAACATCTCCGGAGCCGCCCCTGGAAGTAGCGGGGCGGAGGGACCGGAGGAGCGACGCGCGCGGCGCAGCGATGGAGCCCGGCTGCCAGGACGCAGAGGCCGGCTTGGAGGGCGCGGCGGGCGACCCGTACCGGCGGCCGGCGCGCCGCACGCAGTGGCTGCTGAGCGCCCTGGCGCACCACTACGGGCTGGACCGCGGCGTGGAGAATGAGATCGTGGTGCTGGCCACCGGCCTGGACCAGTACCTTCAGGAGGTCTTCCACCACCTGGACTGCCGCGGCGCTGGCCGCCTGCCCCGCGCCGACTTCCGAGCGCTCTGCGCGGTGCTGGGGCTGCGTGCTGAGGGGACAACCGCCGCCGGGGACGCAGCTGCCGAAGACGCGAGCTCCAAGAATGTGACCACCGGGGACGCGGCCGCTGCGCTGATCGCCGACTGGGATTCCGACGCCGAGGAGGAGGCGCGCCTGGCGCTGCACGCCGAGCCGCCAGAGCTCACCTTCCGCCAGTTCCACGCGCGCCTCTGTGGCTACTTCGGCACCCGCGCAGGGCCCCGGCTGCCCCGCGGCGCTCTCAGCGAGCACATCGAGACGCAGATCCGCCTGCGCCGCCCGCGCCGCCGCCGCCGCCTGCCGCGAGCGCCCGGCCCGGACGGCGGCCCCGACGGCGAGCGTGTGGCGCGGCTGGAGGAGGAGAACAGCAGCCTGCGCGAGCTGGTGGAGGACCTGCGCGCCGCCCTGCAGAGCAGTGACGCGCGCTGCCTGGCGCTGCAGGTGCGCCCGGCGGGGGAGTTGTGGGGAGCAGGGGCTGTAATGACTCGGAGAGGGCTCGTCTGAACCCCCGGCTGGCTGCAGAGCCCGCACTGGGCAGGGGAGGAGGAAGGAAGGAGGGACAGAGGACGCCCTACTCCATCCCACCCCACTGCGGCCTATTTGCATCCTGTCCCGAACTATCCCACCACTCCAATCCCCACACCATTCTTATCACTCATTCCACTCCCAAACCCTGAGTGACACACAAACGTCCCACACTTTTTTGCTCCCTGTCCCCCATCTTGTCTTAACCCCTTCTAACCCAGGAATCAACCTGACTGGGAAGTCTCACACATTCAGTTACTCAGAAAGCATCTCTGACTTCCCTTCCAGCCAGGCTTAGGTTTAGGAGAGAGGTGTGCAGAAAACCCCGCCGCCACCCTTAAGGCTTCCCTGCCCAACGCAGTAGACGGACTCAGTCATTTAGCAAGTACACACCGGGCTCCCTCCGCCCCAGGCCTAGAGCCCAAGTGAGAGACAGACACAGCGGCTCACGCTGTGGATCAGGCCGTCACTGGCCACCAAGTGCCCGCGGGGGCACAGAGCCACTCTGGGTTACGAGGACGGAACCACTGGGTGAGACAGAGACGTCGCCCTGGCGTCTAGATCCGCCAACACTTCAGCCCTGTGCTCGGCTGTGTACGGGGGCAGTGCTGGGGACCAGGAGCAGCCCTACCTCAAGGGGACCACAGGCTCGGAGGCAGCCCCGGTCTTAGGAGCACCCCCTCACCTAGCCCGACTGGCAGAGAGGCTGCCGCAGAGGGCAGAGGGGCGGCAAAGTGTGGTTTTCATTAGCCACGTACGTGAAAGGGGAGGACAGGTGGCAAGGGACGCCAGCTAAGCCAGGGTGGGGGTGGAAAAGTACCCCCAGGATGTGGAATCCCAAATCCTAAGCGGCAGGCTGAACAGAACGCCTAGTATCATTCATTCTCAGTATTTACGGAGCACATACTGTGTGCCAGACCTGTTTTAGGCTCTGGAAACAGTGTAAGAAACCCCGCCCCAAACGAGCCAACAGTCTAATGAGCAGACACCAAGGAGGGCTGGACAGGGCTGGACATGCCAGTCCGAGGTGCCCAGATCGTTCCTCAAGGCTCGGGGGTGAAGAGCCACCGCAGGCCGAGTGCCAGCAGTGCAGAAGACAGGCGGAGAACAGCCGTGAAATCTGAGAATCGTAGGGACCACGCAAACAGCAGGCTACAGACTTCGTGTCTCGGTGTTCCGCATCCATTAAAGAAAGGGGGTGAGGTAATAGGAGCTTCCCCGCCCCCAAGGGATATCTGCAGTGAGTTGGGACAAACTCTGCCCTTAAAGTAGGGCCGAGCACCAGTAAGCAGAGTAACACACCTGTCCGGTGTTCTGTTACGC
Source organism: Arctocebus calabarensis (assembly GCA_963573935.1). Classification (NCBI taxonomy): domain Eukaryota; kingdom Metazoa; phylum Chordata; class Mammalia; order Primates; family Lorisidae; genus Arctocebus; species Arctocebus calabarensis. Next base: position 3,592 of record CAUYON010023257.1, read on the forward strand.
GCCCCTAGGTGCGCGGGAGGGGTGGCCGGTCGCCGAGCGCTCACCTCCTGCCCCCTGCTGCCCTGTCCCCGCAGGTCGGCCTCTGGAAGAGCCAGGCGGGCGCCCACGAGGCGGGGCGCGGCGGGCCCGAGGCGGCGGCGCGGGAGCTGCGGCGGGCGCAGGGGGCGCTGGCGGCGGCGGAGGCCCGCGCCGGGCGGCTGCGCTGGGGCCAGGCAGAGGTGCGGCGGCGCGCGGAGGAGGCCCGGCAGGCGGTGCTGCGCAGCCTGCGCCGCGTGCGCGAGCTGGAGGCGCAGGCGCGACGGGTGCCGAGCCTGCAGCGCCAGGTGCGGCGCCTGGAGGCGGAGCTGCGGCGGTACAGGTGAGCGGGGCGCGGCCCCGGCCCGGACCTCGCTGTGCGCCCCCCTCCCGCGCGCTCGGGAGGTCCCGCGTTTGCCCGTGCGTTCGCTCACGTATGGCTCTATTCGCTTGTAGGTCCCGCGTGTGTTGTCATTGTCCGTCCATCCATCTAGTCGCTGTTCACCCACAAGGTCACTCTAGTTGTCTGTTCAGATCGCAGTTTAATTTTCTTATTTGTCCTCCGATTTGGTCTTGGTAGTAATAGCTAACAGTTGCTGAGCACCTACTGTGTGCCAGGCTCTGCGCTAAGGGCCCACGACTGCCCGGTGAGGTGGGTGCTGTTCTGACCCCCATTCTACAGTTGAGGAAACAAGTCTGTAACGACTCCTTGAGCTTCTCGACCAGGGCAGGAATCTGGGGCCAAGGTTCAGATCTTGGCAGGGCTTCTGGCAGATGTGGGACTTTGGGCAAGTCACTACCCTCTCAGAGCCTGTTTCTCCTTGAGGAGAACACAGGCTGCAGTGCCTTCAGGCCACAGTGGCTATGATGAAGACGCGTGGTGGGTTCAGTGAACAGAACCCCTCCCTTTCACGTCACAAGGCATGGCAGGGCTCGGTGCCTCACGCCTGTAATCCTAGGGAGGCCCAGGTGGGAAGATTGCTTGAGTACACCAGCTCGAGACCAGCCTGAGCAAGAGCCTGTCTCTAAAAATAGCCAGGCATTGTGGAAGGCGACTGTAATCCCAGCTACTCTGGAGGTTGAAACAAGAGAATCACTTGAGCCCAAGAATCTGAGGTTACTGTGAGCTGTGACAGCACAGCACTCTACCGAGGGCAACAAAGTGATACTCTTTTATCTGGAAAAAAAAAATCAAATCACAAGGCGCTCCTGCCTACCACCTCCCACATTACTGAGTACTTTCTCTGTGCCAGAGGCCATGACAGGCACCAGGGGCAAATCTCTGCCCAGAGCAGTGAGATCCTCACAGGAGCAAATTGCCTGGCAACAGGCCAGGTGAGTGCCAGCAGCAAGGGGGCCTGGTGCAGGCTCAGCTCTGCCCCCACTCCACCCCCAAGAAGCAGAAGCAACCCTGAGAGGTGAGGATGGGCTGTTACCTGGCAAGATGGCCCAGAGGAGGAGAGAGGAGAGTGTTCTAGAAAATGGTGACAGTCTGGGCAAAGCCCTGAGGCACATTCCAGAAACTAAAAGCAGAGCTGAGTGGTTGGAGGGGTAAAGCTGGGGGCAGGCAAAGGCCAGGCCAGGTTGGGCCCAGAGCGGGTGGCAAGGATTTCAGTTTTTGCCTTAAGAGAACATGAAGGGCATGGGAAATTGTAAAGCAAGGAGGTGACAGAAGATTTGTGTTTCAATTAAAGATTATCCCAGAAAGCTGGGCTTGTGGTGGGCACCTGTAGTCCCAGCTAATGGGGAGGCTGAGGCAAGAAGATCACCTAAGCCCAGGAGTTTGAGGTTGCTGTGAGCCATGACACCTTGGCACTCTGCCAATGGCATCAAAGCAGACTCTGTCTCAAAAAATAAAATAAAATAAAAATTATCCCACCTACAGTTTGACAAAGAGATGGGTAAAGGGGAAAGAGCAGGAGATAGGGGGGAGCTTTCTGGGGTGAAGGGCAGGGCAACCAGAAGGGGTGGCTTTTAATCTAGCTTCTGAGGGGTGGAGCCTTGTCCTAGACTTTTGAGGCGCTCACAGCTGGGGAAGAAGAAGGCTGGAGGGAGGCCTCCAAGAGGCAGACTCTGGGCCAGCCTCCTGTGGCTCCAAATGTTTTGATAGTCATTTCCTGTTTGCATAGCTGATCGGCTGAAGAGTTGGGCTGGTTGGCTTGAGGCCCCTGTGCAGCCTTGGAGCTTTCTTTAAGAAGAGAAATAAAGGGTCTCTTCTTTGTTTTGCCCTAAAATCACAATCAGTCCTTATAGCATGATTGTAAGAGCAACTACAAATATTGGGATAGTCTTTTGCTGTAGAAAAAGTGAATTCTTAGCCATGGCACCATTTCATCCTCACAAGACTATACCAGGTTTTGTCCCTTTTGCAGTTTGTGGGAAGTGACTCTCTGAGAAGTTAAGTAACATACCCAAGGCCATATAGCCAGAAGGTAAGGCCTACCTGTCCCCACAGCCTGTGCTCTTTTTGTCTTTCCATGTCGTCATTTTTTGTTGTTGATTCATAGTTATAAGATGGCTGCTGCACCTCCAGACCTTGCATCTACTATTCAGAAAGAAGGAAAGGTACTATCAGTGTGTGGAGGATTTTCTCCCACAGAGGCTTTGCTTTTGCCTTCCCCACCAGAACCTGTACCATATCTTATGGGCCAAAGCTGTGTCACATGGCTACGTCCCCCTGCAAGGGAGTCTGGGCTTGTGGGTTTGTCCCAGACACACTTGGAGTTCTGTTAGTTGGGAAGAAGGAGAAACAGCTACTGCAGAGGCTCTAAGGAGATGCCAAGGTGCCAGCAGGTACTCTGCCGAGGGGTGAGGGAACTGAGGGACCCTATAGGAAGGGCACACAGTGATTAGGAGGACGGCTCTGCCACTTATTTCTCTGTCCCTTGAAAACCTTGTCCCCAAAGCTTGTCCCATCCAGAAGGCAGACCTTCTCTGCCTGTTTTCTGGGGACAGAGTTACCGGCTTATGGACTGACTCGCCTCAAAGCTCTCACTCTTTAAAGAAAAGAGTGTAACCAGGCACTTTCCTTGTTAGCTCACGTGGAGCCTCTAAACCAGCCTGAGGGGGAAATAGTATTGTCTTCATTTCACAGATGAGAAAATCAAGGCCAGAGAGGAAGCAGCTTGCCTGAGTGGCACAGGGACTAAGTGGGGAGGGTGGGATTCAGACCCCAGCCAGAATGACCCCAAGCCACATACCCCAGCTGGGTTTGGCCATGTGAACAAATCCTCCAGATTCTGCCCCCCAGAAATGAAGGGCTGTGGGTTGCAAGGTCATCTCCGCTTTTGCATTTCAAGTACCAGGAACTCAGAGGTGCCTGAGCCTCACCATCCCTCCCCTGCAGCTGTCCCATGGGGCGGCCTGTAGAGGAGTCACAAGGAAGAAGGGGCCCTACACCCCAAACACCAAGTCCTCTTAGGGGACATCACCTGAGACTGCCTCCAAGTGCTCTGCAGATGTGTCTGTCGGAGCAAAAACTGCAATGATCAAATCCCCCCGGGGATGACAGCTTGAAGCCATTTGGTTAGAATGAGTGACCTGACTTACTCTTTTCCAGCATCTTCGAGTGTTCCAAGCACTTTCACAGACACCAACTCCCTCTGAACTTGTAATCATGCTCTAAGGTTGGTATGGTGTCATATTTTTCCAATGAGGAAATAGACCCTTGGGGCTGGGGGTGGTTTCACTAAAGTCACATACCCAAAACTCAGCATACCCAAAACTAAGACGCTGAATCAAATTCTTCCACTTCCCTGAAATGGGATCTCAGTAACTCCATTGTTCATTTCTAGGGCCTCTATTGCGTTCTTTTTCAAACCGGCAGTTTCTTTTTCATCCTGCTCAGTCCTAATGTTGTGAGTTTTACCCGACCTTCTATTAACTTTACAGTGTCCACTGGATTTCTGGGAGGGCCATGTTTTACCTCTGCTGTCTTTGTCATGATAAAGAGTACCCGGTGAGCTTTGTCACTTTGACTGGGAGCCCATCTTTGACCCTTGAGAGCCCCACCTGGAATCAACGTTGTGGGGTTCCCTTCAGAGCAATTCTCCATCTGCAGCCACCAGGCTCCGATTCAAGACTAGCTGTTTAATTAGTTTCTAGGCGTGGAGTTTCCTAACTACAAACGTAATGAGAAATGGAGTTCTGTACCAGGGAGCAAAATCCCAAAGCCAACAGGTGGGATTTTTCTCATCTCTGGATGAGATGAGACAGCCCCTTCGTGGCCCCTGACTCCATGCAGGGACATCTTCTGTCCCTGACCCCTCCCTGGGCGTCAGCTCTATCTCCTGCTCCCCATGCAAGCTGGAGGTGTCACTGTCTTGTTTTTGATCTTGGCTCTGTATTTTTTTAATGTCTGTATTTTATCCAGCATTTCTGCATGTTCATAGATGGAAGAGGGGTGCATCCCCAGCACCTCAATCAACCATCCTGACCACAGCCTAAGAGTATATATGGCCGACATTTAAGCAATTGGAGACATTGACTTATCCTTTCAACAACACTTTCTAAACACTTTCTGTGGGCCAAGCCCCAGGCCGGCTATCTTGGGGACACAGAAATGGCAGATATGTCCACTGCCCTCACGGGTCTCCTGGCCTGAGGGGAGCAGGTCATCAGCACACACGGTAGGACACAAATGTGCTGTGTGCCGAGAGACACTCCAAGAAGCTATTGCTGCTTTCAGAGTTGTAGCAGTTCCTATCCCAGGTGTCCAAAAGGGATCTTCAGGGCTCCTAGAGGTGACGAAAGTCTCAGTGCTCAGCACCGCTGTTCAGACACAAGGAGGAAGGGCAGCGTTGGGGAGTGGAGGGTTTTCTGCCAGAGAGGCTTCGCCTTTGCATTCTCCACCAGAACCTGTACCACATCCGATGGGCCGAAACTGATGAGCCAGCCCCTTGCTGCCCCTGACTTCACGCAGGGAAGTCTTCTGCCCTCTCTCCTCTGTCCTGCCTGCTAAGGATGCCATCATGGCCACAGCAGCCTCTGGGTCCTACTCCCCAGCAGATGTTGTCTGTCTCACACTACCTCATCTGAGACAAGAAAATCAGCACTTTCTTCAAATCTCACAAAACAGTTCATCCCCACAACACATTTTTGTGCATAGTAGACTTTCCTAACAATGGGAGAGAGTGTGTGTGTGTGTGCGCGCACAGTAATATAAACAGCTCATGTGGAATATCTGATGTCACCATTCATGAAATGTTTAGCCCCCACTTAACCAAGGAGTTCCACTGACACTTGACCCAACCCAATCTCCACCTTTCTCTCCTGTTTTTCTTTTCTTTTCTTCCTGCTTTTTTTTTTTTTAGACAGAATCTCACTCTGTCACTCTGGGTAGAATGCCCATAATCATAGCTCCCAACAACTTCAAATTCCTGGGCTCAAGTGATCCTCCTCCCTCAGTTTCCCAACTAACTGGGACTACTTCTGGATAGTTTTTCTATTTTTAGTAGAGATGGGGTCTCGCTCTTGCTCAGGCTGGTCTCAAACTCCTGAATTCAAGGGATCCTCCTGCCTCAGCCTCCCAGAGTGCTAGGATGACAGGCATGAGCCACCATGCCAGACTGTTTTCTCTCTTTTCTTCCCGTCTATCAGCCAGGTCTCTTAGAGGAGTGCCAGAAAGCCTAACTCAAACTGACTTGGGTGAAAAGGAAATTGGTTCTTAGAACTAAAAAGTCTTAGTCTAGGCATGCAACTTCAGGAAGGGCTGGATCCAGGTACTCAGACAGGAAGTGCCAAACCTGGATACTCTGCTTCACTGTCCACCAAGCTCCCTCCCCCAGTACCTGGGTGTTTGCAAAGCTCTGAGTCCAGTAGATAGACTATCTCTCACCTGAGCCATCCCTCTGAATTCCTGGAATTGAGTCTCATTGAACCAACCTGCAAACATGTCTATGCCTGAACCCATCACGGGGGCCACAATAGTCTGATGCTCTGATTGGCCAAACCTTAGTCACCCCCACCAATGCAGCCAGGGAGCGAGGACCATCAAACCCTAGGGATGAATCCTCCAGGACAGCCAAGAGGGAGTGTATCCAGGCACGTTCAGATGGCACGTGCCCCCTTGCACTTCTCTGGAGCTTGCCGCACAAATGCCCTTTCTTGACTTGGGAACAGCCCACCTGTGGTAACAGGAGACTGAGCTGTGAGAGCCTGGTTAGACACGAGAAGTCTTGCCTCCAAGTCATCTTCTGGCTGCCGAATGCTTTGAGGATAGCTTGGGGTGGGGGCTCTTCACCCCCACCAACCCCTGCCTGTTCAGGTGCTCCAGTGCTTGCTGGGAGCGGTGGGCAGAGAAGCCATTACTGCCAGTCCCCCTCCTCCTGGGAGCCCTCCTGAGAAAGCGTGTGGGCACACATTCACCTGCACACAGACATGTGAGTGGGCGAGTGCGTGTGCGAGTGGGTGCTGCCCTGGGGACTTCAGCACCAGGCAACCCCAAAGTGGCCCAATGGCCTGGTCCTCTCCAAAGGGGCTGCACTTGACTCTGCAGTGGAAGAGTCAAGTTGAGGACTGGGGGTATCTCCTCCTGCTCTTGAAGCCTCTCTTGTCTCAGCTGTTTCCCTGACTCAGCCTCCTCCTGCGCCGCAGCAGAACAGCTGGGCCCTATTGTCAGGGCCTTCAGGACACCTGGGCAGGCAGCCGGGGCCCAGCCTTGTCGGGCAGAGGCTGGGGTTCAAATAGCCAGGAAAGAAGACAGCCCAGCTGGGGCAGGGTAGGGGGCTGGGAGCCTGGCCTCTGGGGCTGGGTTGTCAGGGGAGGATGAAAAGGCCAGGGAGGAGGGTGGGGAGGCAGCTTGTCTGGCCGGTTGCCGTGGTAGGAACTCAAAGATGAGGCCATCGGAGGGCCACCTCCTTTCTTCTGTCCCACTGCAGCAGCCCAAGCTGACCTGGATGGGCCAAAGTCAGTGGATCAGGCGAGGGCAGGAGGGAGGAAGGGCAAGTCGGCAGAGAATCAGACAGTGTGGGGTAAGGGGCACCATCTGGAGCTGGGAGGCCTCTAATTCTGTTATCCTGGAGGTGAGCATGTGGGTGGCCACTGGTGGGAACAGAGGCCTTTTCTCAGGGACAATACCCAGGGCCCAAAAGAGGCAGGGCCAGTCAGGCACCCACCAAATGCCCCAGGCCCCAGACTCAGGAGGCCCAGCCCAACCCGGTTTGATTCCCAGCTTCTCTGCATACGTACAACGTGGTCTTGAGCTGTTCCTTTCACTTCTGTGAACCTTACTTTCCTTGTCTGTAACATGGGCATGGCATTCTGTTACTGTGGACATGGATATTGAATGAATATCGAGACAGGGGAGGCAGTGATGGAGCTGTGGAAGTGTCACCTGGGGCCACCTATTCTCCCCTTCACGAGCCTCAATTTCCTCATCTATAAAATGGGGAGACAATAATAGTTAATACCCACTTCATAGAATATTTAACGCTTCAAAGTGCTGATGTGTTTAAAGTACCTGGGATAGTGCTTAGTAAACTTTGGAAATTGTTATAATTATTGTTTTGAGACAGAGTCTCACTGTGTCACCCTTGGTAGAGTGCTTTGGCATCATAGCTCACAGCAACCTCAAACTCTTGGACTCAAAAGATTCTCTTGCCTCAGCCTCTTGAGTGGCTGGGACTACAGGTGCCCACCACAACACCTGGCTAGTTGTTTTCTTTTTTTTTCTCTAAAAAAAAATTTGCTCTTTCTCTTGCTCAGTCTGCTCTTAAACTCCCGAGCTCAACAATCCAGCAACCTGAGTTTCCCAAAGTGCTAGGATTACAGACTATTATTATCATTACTCTTATTATTCGGTATCCCTTATTTCAGTAGCCATCATGCTGAGCATGTCCTATAACTACTAATCGTGCTGGTGGTTGCTAATCGTCACAGAGAATCCCGCCCCTGGAAAGTCCTCTGTCGGTGGGGACTACCAGCGAGCAGATGGGCAGTTTCAGTAGAGTACAGCAAGGCTGTGGCAGAGAGCCACAGGGTCTGGGGTCCTCTGGGGAAATGCCATCATCTGAGCTGAGTGTTGAAAGATGAGTAGGAGTTTTCTCAGGCACTACAGATTTGGGTTTCAGTGAGTGCAAAGGCTCAGAGGTGTGAAAGGCCTTGGCACCTCTTAGGAAGAAAGAGACTTTCATTGTGGCTGGAGGGTTTGCAGAAGTGGCAGCCAGAGGGCCTGGCAGAGGGCTCTGAATGCCAGACTGAGGCTCAAGGCCTGTACCCCGGAGAACAGGGGAGACAGAGCAGGTCATAAAGACCCTCCGGCTGCGTTTGGAGAGCAGATTGGGCAGGAGCAGGGCAAGAGGCCAGGATGTTGGTGTGAAGGCTTCTCTGGGTCCAGGGAGAGACCTTCCAGTGCCTGAGAAAGGATGGCCTACCAGCCCCACCCCTGGAGGCCTCACCAGGAGCCAGGGGACGCTCTGCCCTGTCATGCTCCATTCCAAGATAGAGGCTTCCCTGGAGATGGAATCTCAGAGTACGTGAGCCAAAGCAGTCCATAAGCTGGTGCAGCAGCCAGGCTGATGATGAGGGCCTTCCTCTGAGGGAAGGAGCCAGCAAGGGGCACCCAGAACAAGGCTTGGTGGATCAGGGATGTGGGCAGGCCACACCCTCCCCCCGGATTTCCCCCTAGCATTGACAGAGCCCCCTGAACTAAGTGTAGGCATGGGAGAGAAACAGGAGCCAGGTGGTGTGTGGGATTTCTGAGGTGGGGAAAGAGAAACTGACTTGGGAATCTTGTTTGGGGTTCCACGTATGCGGACAAACTCTGAGCTTCATAAAGACTTAGCAGGGTTCCTTCAATGAGGTGACCTTAAAGGCAGAATAAAGGGGTGGCCTCCCTGTGGCTGCACAAGCCAGTATGTGCAACAGTTGTGTTCTTCTGAGAAGGAGGGAGCCCACAGAGAGGGCACATCCGCCCAGGATCACATAGTGAGTTGGGACACAGAGTCTGGCTCTTTCTGCTACTTACCGAAGTGGGTTGGGAATAAGCCTGCACCTTTTCATGCACACAGGATGGCCACACAGGGTAGTGGAGGCGCCCACCAGTCACCTCTGTCATGATATGCCTTCTTCACTTACCTCTGTGTGTTGCATGTTTTCTTTGGCATCTTCACACTTTTGGGGAAGCTCTGACTCAATATGATTTTGCCTCAGTTTCCTCATCTGGAGAATGAGGTTAATTTTAGTGCCTACCTCACAGCATAAGAATTAAATGAAGCAATATGTAAAAAGCATTTAGGACTGTCTGGTACATAATAAGCCCTCAATAAATGTTATTGTCATCAGCTGGCCCTAACCTATAGGGGGCATTCTCACCTGTCAGGAGCATCTCACTTGTGAGGAGATGCTCCTCCCCATAGGAGCATCTCACCTATGGGGAGCACTCTCACCAGTGAGAAGCATTCTCACCTGTGGGGAGCACTCTCACCTGTAGGGAGCACTCTCACCAGTAGGGAGCAGTCTAACCTGTGGGGAGCATTCTCACCTATGGGGAGTATTCTCACCAGTGAGGAGCATTCTCACCTATGGGGAGCACTCTCACCAATGAAGAGCAATCTAACCTGTGGGGAGCATTCTCACCAGTGGGGAGCATTCTCACATATGGGGTGTATTCTCACCTGTGCAAAACATTCTCATCAGTGGGGAGCATTCTCACCTGTGGGAGCATTCTCACCTGTAGGATCATCTCACCTCGAGGGAGCTATGTCATGCTGCACACTCCTCAGACAGACTTTAAACCCTGGTGCTGCCAGCACTCTCCCTCCCACCATATCTCTGCTTTACCCTGCTGTTTCTATTCCTGGGAACATTTCTGCAGGAACCCCAAATTGATACTTTTTCAAATTCTGTGACCCAATACTCTGCTCTCCAGCACCTGCTGAGAAATCCCCAGGGAAGAATGTTGATTGCCCCCCCACCATCACAGCCCCACCTCTAGGCCATTACTATGGCCATTACTATGGTTAGCATGCTACGGTATTCTCATGGGCCCACACACAACCCTGAAGTGGGCCATGGGGTGGGTGGGCTTGTGAGTTGGAGTTCCTCAAAGGAATCTGGGTGCCCTTCCTAGGAAACAGAAAAAAGACACACGTCAGACAAATACAACAAATGTCTCTCAAGAACTTCCCCTTCGAAGTGAAACTCCAAGAAATAAGAAGGCTGTAACATAGAACCACGTAAAATGAAGATGAAAAAGCAGGTGTCTGGGCCTCTGAGCCAGGTATTGGGAGTCTTTTATGTAGTGAGGTGCTTTTCCAGAAAGTCGGAGAGCCTGCCTGGTGCATGTTGACAGTTCCCCTTGTTTAGAGAGATGGGCTCTTCCTTCTCACACAAGAATGTGCTGTTCACCCATCAGGAGACAGAGGAAGAGGAATTGTATATTGCATTAGACTTCTTAGTTGCTAATGATTGAAATCACTAAACTGCCTTATGCCAAAAGAAAAGGGCACTTATTTATCAACTAAAAATCTCAAGAGTATAGAGCTTCAGGCATAGTTGGATCCAGGAGGTCAGGTAGTGACAACTGGAATCTCCTCCTTCTGTCTCTTATCTCTGCTTTCAGACCTACTTCCCATGAAGTAGTAGTATTTTGTCATGAGGTGACAAAATAGCATCTTACCAGGGTTAGCGCCTATCCTCAGAATCACCCCCATAGAAAGATCTTCTCTTTCTCAGTTGTTCCAACAAAATCCTAAGGTTAACTCTGATTTTCCTGACAGGGCCATGCCCGTCCCTGAACCAATCACAGGAATATGCTGACTAGGGTCATGTGATACTCTGGACCAATCGCTGCCACTCTGATTGACCAGACCTGGGTCCCACGCCCATCCTTGGCCCTGCTTGGGCCACACTCCAAGAGGAGGCGTTGACTCTTCAAAGAACAACAGTGCCTGCTAGACTGTGATCTGCTTGTGGACAGTGGTGGCGTCCATCACCACCAAGCTGTGGAGGGTCTGGCTCCGGAAAGGCTGGTGATTTCTTCATGACTAGGCAGGTGAATGGATTGTCAGAAACATCTCCAAATTGGGGGATAGGGGTTCTGAGGGACAGAGGTGACTTGGAGAAAGCTGGAGCCACCCAAATTCAGACACTCAAGCAAGGGGCAAGACAGAGATTCTTCATTTTGTCTCTCCATGATTTTCGGTCAGAAATAACAATGAGCTTTGCTTTGCTTTATTCTGCTGACTTTTTTCTCAAGTGCCCATAGAGTGCCCAGGCGCATGTATGAGGGAGGTGACTATGAATGAGACAAGTCAGTCCCTGCCCTGTGGGCCGGCTCCCAGTGGGGGAGGCAGCTGACCAGTGAGAAACGGATAAGGGGGAGGGGCGGGCAGGCAGAGAGGCCTTCCTGGCGCAGGCTGGAGAGCGTGATTCAGCTCCCGGCTGCTGCAGTAAGGACCACAAATGGGCTTAGAGAATAAACATCATCATCTTAGTTCTGGAGGCTGCAAGATCCACCTGCGGGGGTCACAGGGCTCCATCTCTGCGGCCACCCTCCTTGGCTGCAGATGGCCCTCACATGATTCCTCACGTGATCTTCCTTCTGGGCAATTCTGCTTCTGTATCTAAATTTCTCCCTTTTAATAGGTCCTATGTCCAAATCAAGTTGCATTCTGAGGAAGTGAGGGACATGATTCAGCCCATCGCAGGAGGCCTTTCTGAAAGGGAACATTGGAATTGAGGGCTATGCAGTGAGGTGGAGCCGGCGACCTGCAAATCCCTGGGCTGGGTGCAAACGTGGCTGGTGTGCACTGCCTGCAGAGGGCGGGCAGAGTTGGAACCTGACTCGGATGAGAATGCGCCCAGAGAGGGCACGGAGGTGGGGAGCCCTGGAATCCTCCCTCCAGTACCCTGAGTTCTGCCAAGCCTCACCCCACATGCCTCAGACCCACCTGCACCTCTCCAGTGGTCCACTATCCAACCCAGCCCAGTGCCACCCCCGGACAGCCATCCCTGCCTCCTAACCGGTGTCCCAGCCACATAGTGCCAGGGTGGCATTTTCAACACCCAGACCTCTTACTTTCCCTGCTCAAACCCTCCCATGGCCTCATCGTCACGCCTGTCACAGGCCTGAGTGACCCGGCCCCTCCCTGTCCTCCACTACAGCCTCCCTCCTGTCCCTGGAGCCCCCCTCCGCAGGCTCTTTGGACATATGACCCTCTCTACTGCCCCCAAATCTACATCCATCCTTCAGGTCTGGCCACATCCACTCAGGGAGTGGAAGATCCCGGCTTCTGTCCCCCTCTCCCTGTCGTCCCTCCCAGGCTTTGCCATCATGAAGTTGTTTTTGTGATGACTTTGTTGAGGTCCATATCCCCTAGGGGAAGGTGGGCTCCGTGAGGTTCTGTTGCTAGGGACAGAAGTTGGTGGACTAAGGAAGCAAGTCAGCAGCTGAGGCCGGCAGGGCCTTGGAGGTCCCAGGGTGGGCGTCCTCTCCTGCTCGGACAGGAGAGGCCCCCGGCTCCCTGCTCGGTAAAGGCCAGTGGGTCCCCATACTTGGGTCGGGATGAGAGAGGAGAAATCACGGGGGATCCCTGCGGAATATCCCCCACCCCCTACTCTGCATGATTTATTTTCGGCTCTTCCTCCATGACCCCCCTTCTCAAGCTCTTCTTCCTACTGTTGTTCTCTTGTTTTTACACGCTGGTCTCCATTTCCTGTGAGGCTTCTTCACTCAGGAAATGCCACGGAGCAAAGGAAGCCCCTGTGTGAGCACCTCCCCGACCTCCCAGGGTGGGTGCAGTACGGTGGCTGAGACCGGCAGTCAAACCACCTTGGCAGCCCTGGCCAGCTCCCTGGGGCCTGTCTGCCCTCAGCTTCCTAAGCTTGCCAAGGCACTGAGCTCAGAGGTCAGGAAGCAGAGAACAAACACCAGTGACATTTTCCATCGATTTCAGAAAGCACTGAGCCCAGGGAGTGTAAGAGCCTTTTGATATGTCTCCTTGGCTTTGACGAGACACCTTGAAGTGTTCCTTGGTTACAGTCTGCTCAGGCTAGCCTGTGAAGGTATTTTGTAGCTGTACTGAAGTTTGTAATCAGTTGACTTTAAGTGAGGGAGATTATTTGGGATGACATTAAGAGCAAGGCCAAGGTTCCTGTATAAAAGAGAAGAAATTCTGCCTGTGGACATTGCTTCGGCTCTGGAGAGCTGCATCCATGCCATGAGTGCCGCCTCCTGTGGACCTCAGGCTCCCTTAGAAACAGCCAGCAATGGGGGCCACAGGAAACCGGATTCTGCCAACACCCAAATGAGCTTGGGAGCAGATTATCCCTCAGAGCCTCCGGATCAGTCCCACAGTCACAGAGGCCACTTCTTGTAAGAAAGCTCTGGAGACACAGCCACAGCTATGGTCGTGGATAGAGGTGATTGTCCCCCACTCATGCTTCTCTGGTTGTGCCCTGACTCACACAGGGCCTGAGACAGGAGGGGCAGCACTAATGCAAGAATGGAGGCCAGTGTCTCTAAGCACAAGATAGCTGCCATGGCCTCAGACATCATTGTTACTCTCCTTGGACTTCCTTTTTCCCACAGGTCCTCCTGGTAGACTTCCCCCTCCTCTCATTGGCCAGAATCACACCATGTGCCTTGTCCTAAACCAATCTCTGGTAAAGGAGAGGAACCAATCAAATCTCTGTGCAAGCAGATGGTCACTTGGTGCCTAGTGTAATAATGGAAGTTGTGCTAACAGTGCAGATTGTCTATGACTCTTTGGAAGGTTGTATTTGGTTTCTTTTTTTTTTTTTTAATATAAATCACTGTTCTTTTATACCTCATTTTTATTTTATTGTTTAACTTACTTTTATTAAATCATAACTTTATACATTTACGGGGTACAACATGATGATTTGATATACAATGTGGGATGCTTAAATCAAACTGATTAACATAGCCATCACCTCACTTATTTTTTGTGGGAAGACATTTATAATATACATTTATTTATTTTGAAATGCACCCTTGCATTGTGCACATTAGGTGAGATACCACCAAATACTCTACCTCCACTTGCCCTCCCCCCCTCCCTTCTCTCTGGACTATATTTGTGTTTTATCATTGGTATGAATGTTAAGTGATTATATATTGGTTTCATAATAGTATTGAGTACATTGGATACTTTTTTCCCCAATTCTTGAGATACTTTACTAAGAAGAATGTGTTCCAGGTCCATTCAGGTAAACACAAAAGATGTAAAGTCTCCATCTTTTTATGGCTGCATAGTATTCCATGGTATACATATACCACAATTTGTTAATCCATTCATGGGTTGATGGCCATTTGGGCAGCTTCTATGACTTAGCAATTATGAATTGGGCTACAATGAACATTCTGGAATAAATGTCTTTGTTGTTAAAATGACTTTTGTTTATCTGGGTAGATACCTAGTAATGGAATTGCAGGACCTAGTGGTAGGTCAACTTTCACTTCCTTGAGAATTCTCCACACTTCTTTCCAAAAAGGCTGTATTAGTTTGCAATCCCCCCAACAGTGTAGAAATGTTCCCTTCTCTCCACATCCACACCAGCATCTGCAGTTTTGAGATTTTGTGATGTGGCTAATCTTACTGGAGTTAAGTGATATCTCAAAGTGTTTATGATTTTCATTTGTCTAATGATTAAAGATCATGAGCGTTTTTTCATGTGTTTGTTGGCCATTCACGTGTCATCTTCAGAGAAGTTTCTGTTCAAGTCTCTTGCCCACAAAGAAATGGGGTTGTTTGTTCTTTTCTTATTGATTAATGTGAGTTATCTGTAGATTCTAGTTATCAGACCCTTGTTGGAATCATAACCTGAAGAAATGTTCTCCCATTCTGAAGACTGTTTGCATTACTTGCAGTGCCCTTAGCTGTGCAGAAGCTTTTTAACTTGATCAGATCCCAGTAATATATTTCTAGTGTTGCTTCAATTGCCACAGCAGTCCTTCTCATAAAATATTCTCCCAAGCCAATTTCTTCAAGTGTTTTCCCTGGACTCTTTTCTAGTATTTTTATAGTTTCATGTCTTAAGTTTAAATATTTTATACAGTAAGAATCAATTTTTGCTAGTGGTGAAAGGTGAGGGTCCAGTTTCAGTCTTCTACAGATTGCTAACCAGTTCTCCCAGCACCATTTGTTAAAGAGGGAATCTTTTCCCCAATGTATGTTTTTAATAGGCTTGTCAGAGATCAAATGATGATACGTGGCTAGATTCATCTCTATGTTCTCAATTCTGTTCCATATATCTACATGTCTATTTTTGTGCCAGTACCATGCTGTTTTGATCACTATAGATTTGTAGTATAACCTGAAGTCTGGTAGCGTGATGCCTCCTGATTTGTTTTTATTTCTAAGTAATATGTTGGCTATTCAAGGTTTTTTCTGATATAAAATGAAGTACTATTTTTTCAAGTTCTTTAAAGTATGACATTGGTACTTTAATAGGGATTGCATTAAATCTGTAGATCGCTTTGGGTCCTATGGATATTTTAACAATGTTGATTCTTCTCAGCATACGTTTTTCCATTTGTTAACATCTTCACCGATTTTCTCAGAGTTTCACAATTCTTATTATAGAGATCTGTAATGTCCTTTGTTAAATAAATTCCCAGGTATTTCATCTTCTTTGGCACCACTGTAAAAGGAATAGAGTCCTTGAGTATATTTTCAGCTTGACTATTGTTGGCATATATAAAAGCTATTGATTTGTATGTAAGTATTGATTTTGTGTCTGAGACACTGCTATATTCCTTCATCACTTCTAAGAGCTTTGTAGTTGAGTCTCTGGGGTTTTCCAGGTATAAAACCCAGGTATCTTGTCATCCACGAAGAGTAAGAGTTTGACCTCTTCTGACCCCATTTGAATACACCTGATCCCCTTCTCTTGCTGATTGTGATGGCTAGGACTTCCATTACTATGTTGAATAGCAGTACTGACAATGGACATCCTTGTTTAGTCCCAGATATGAGTAGAAATGTTTTCCATTTTACTCTATTGAATATTGGCTGATATTGGCCGTTACTGTAGATGTCCTCTATCAGTTTAAGAAATGTCCCACCTAAGCCTATTTTCTTAAGTGTTGTAATCATGAAAGGATGCTGGATATTATCAAAAGCTTTTTCTTCATCAATTGATAGAATCATATGGTCTTTGTTTTCTATTTTATTTATGTGATGTATTATATTTATGGATTTATGTATATTGAACCAACCCTGTATTCCTGGGATAAAACCAACTTGATCGTGGTGTATAATTTTTTTAATGTGTCGTTGAATTCTGTTTGCTAGGATCTTATTGAATATTTTTGCATCAACATTCATTAATGATAATGGTCTGTAGTTTTCTTTCTTTTGGGGTCCTTTCCTTGTTTGAGGATCAAGGTGACATTTTCTTCATAGAATGTGTTGGGGAAGATTCCTTCTTTTTATATGTTTTGGAAAAGGTTATGTAATATAGGTACTAGTTCCTCTTTGAAGGCTTGGTAGAATTCTGATGTGAAGCTATCTTGTCCCAGACTTTTCTTTTGGGGGGAGATTTTATATAGTAGCTGCTATTTCAGTGGTTGATATAGGTCTATTCAAGATTTCTAATTCTTTCTGGTTAAGTCTAGGAAGGTGGCGTGCTTCCAGGTATTCATCCATTTCCTCTAGATTTTCATATTTCTGAGAATAGAGTTTTGTTTTATTTTTTTAGAGACAGAGTCTCACTTTGTCACCCTTGGTAGAGTGCCATGGCATTACAGCTCATAGCAACCTCCAACTCTTGGGCTTAGGCAATTCTCTTGACTCAGCCTCCCGAGCAGCTGGGACAACAGGTGCCCGCCACAACACCCTGTTGTTATTTGTTGCAGTTTGGCTGGGGCTGGGTTTGAACCTGCCACCCTTGATATATGGGACCGGTGCCCTACTCACTGAGCCACAGGCACCACCCGAGAATAGAGTTTTTTGCAGTAATCATTGAGGATTTTTTTTTTAGTTTCTGTTATATCTGTTATTTCTCCTTTATCGTTTCTGATTGATGTTATTAAAGATTTTACTATTCTGTTTCTGGTTAGGCTAGCCAAAGATTTATAAATTTTATTAATCTTTTCAAAGAACCAACCTTTTGTTTTGTTGATCTTCTGAATGATTCTTTTGTTTTCAATTTCATTTAATTCTGCTCTAATTTTGGTTATTTCTTTTCTTCTGCTGGGTTTGGGGTTGGATTGTTCTTCCTTCTCCAGTTGCTTGAGATGACCCATTAGGTTGTTGACTTCCTCTCTTTCTGTTTTCTTTTTCTTTCCTCTTTTTTTTTTTTGTAGAGACAGAGTCTCACTTTGTTGCCCTCAATATAGTGCTATGACCTCACAGCTCACAGCAACCTCCAACTCCTGGGCTTGGTGATTCTCTTGCCTCAGCCTCCTGAGTAGCTGGGACTACAGGCGCCCGCCACAACGCCCAGCTATTTTTTTGTTGCAGTTTGGCTGGGGCTGGGTTCGAACCCACCACCCTCGGTATATGGGGCCAACGCCCTATCCATTGAGCCACAGGCGCCGCCCTCTTTCTGTTTTCTTTTCTTTTTTTTTTTTTTTAAACAGAGCCTCAAGCTGTCACCCTGGATAGAGTGTGGTGGCATCACAGCTTACAGCAACCTCCAATTCCTGGGCTCAAGCGAGTCTCCTGCCTCCGCCTCCCAAGTAGCTGGGACTACTGGTGCCCGCCACAACGCCCGGCCATTTTTTGGTTGCAGCTGTCATTGTTGTTTGGCGGGCCCAGGCTGGATTCCAACCCACCAGCTCAGGTGTACGTGGCTGGCGCCTTAGCCCGTTGAGCCACAGGTGCCAAGCCCTTTCTGGTTTTTTGATGAAAGCTTCTAATGCTATAAATTTCCCTCTTAGGACTTCCTTTG
>CAUYON010023263.1:0-26161 GCA_963573935.1 Arctocebus calabarensis
TATGTTCCAGCTCCATCCATGTAAACATGAAAGAGGTAAAGTCTCCATCTTTCTTTAAGGCTGCATAATATTCCATGGTATACATGTACCACAATTTATCTTATAGCTGTCATATGAAAGGTATAACCCAACTATAACACAAGAATAAGTGGAAAGGGGCAAGGGTAGGAAGGGGAGGGGGGAGGTTGGGGTAGAGGGAGGGTAATTGGTGGGGCCACACCTACGGAGCATTGTAGAAGGGTACAGGCGAACCTTACTAAATGCAGAATACAAATGTCTTCATATAATAACTGAGAAAATGCCAGGAAGGCTATGTTAATCAGTTTGATGAAAATAGTTAAGATTGTATATGAAACTAGCACATTGTGCCCCTTGATTGTACTATTGTACACAGCTATGATTTAATAATAAAGACAATAAAATTAAAAAAGAACAACAACAAAAAAAGGAAACTGAAGTTCAGAGAGGTTTGGTGACTTGTCTGAAGTCATACAACCAATAAAATTTTAGACTCCAGACTTACATATAAGTTTAAGCCCAGAGGTGAGTTCTTCGTCCTCTGCTCCATGACACATAACATCAGCATCTTAAGGAAGGTGGAAAGGGTGAGGGCCATGGGCAGCCATAAATGGGGAGGTCATTGCAGGCTGAAGTCAATGGGTACAACTGTGGGATGATGAGATTTGCCCTGCACTCTGAGAGATGGATGGGATTTAGAAGACCAGAGGCTGGAAAGTAGGCAGTGCAGTGCCAAGAGATCTGCATTTGAGAGCTAGAAGGGACCTCAGAGATCGCGCAGATGTTTACTCCTTGACAAAATGGAAACCCTCTTCATTTAAAGGATTCATATAAGTCCCTGCAATGGGTTAAGGCAGAATGAACTTGGATTAGATCTTGAGAACCCAGAACCTTTTTTGCTTGCCCCTAGGTCTTGGGTAGCAATTAGACTAGAATCAAGTTCCTAAGAAAGTAGCAAGATCATCATCCCTTCCCTAGGGTTGCTGGTACTCACATCTATGAATCGGTCCCATCCCATTGGGCTGGTCATGGCATCCAGGAGACTTACCTTCTTCTGTGCAGTTTGGGTTTTGGACAGGCTCAAACCTAAGTTTGGATTCTGTACTAGCATTCACTTTCTACGAGACCTTGAATAAATTCTCCAATTCTCAAGCTCCTGAACATCTGTGCTCCCACGTGTAAGAGGGGATAATAGAGCCATCCTTACAGGATGGCTGTGTGAAGAAATGGAGGCATTAAAACAAAAAGTCATAGGAGGGGCTCAGTAAACGGAGGAGTTCCTGGGTTTTTCTTTTTTGTGCTGGTGAGGGCTCCTCCGCCTTTGGACAATCAGACAACCAAAAGTAAAAGACTAAGAAAGAGAATACAAGGAAAAATTGTCACATGACATAAATAACCCACCTGATATGTTTAATAAAAGTAAGAGGTATGTAGCACTTGCCAGCACACACCCAGATGCCATCTCTCATCCTGTGATATGGACTTTATGGAATTCCTTTCACAGACAAGGAAACTGAGGCACGAGGCATGAGGATGGTTTTCACAAGGTCCCACAGTGCATTTGTGAGGGAATTAGCACTCCAAACTCATCATCTCAGCTCCCAAACCTGTGTTCTTTCTACTGTGCTGATGAAAAAAGTGCAATCTGAGAAATAATTGTCAAGTCCAATCCAGGCTGCTGAGGCCTGTGGGGGCAAGAAACCCAAGTACAATAGTTTTCCTGGGGAAAAGACTTCAGTGCATTACAAAGAAGAGATCCAAGGGAAGAAAGAGGTAGCTTTTAAGCACCAGGGACAGAAGGAAATGAGGTAGAGCGTATGTGTGTGTGTGTTGGAAAAGAAAGAGGGAAGGAGAGCAGAAAAGAGGGAGAGAGGGGAAGAGAGCATATAAATACATGTGCTACCAGCTGGGTTTCCCACAAAGCAAAGTGAGAGGCTGAGTTTAGAGTGCAGGATGTTGATTGAGGAGAAATCTGGAGATCAACATCTGGAAAGGGAAAGGATGAAAGCAGCCGCAGCAGACAGAGCTCACCAGCTGCCAGGAAGCAGGTCCAGTGGCCTTGGCCAACCCCATGGGCAGCTGTGGAGCTAGATGTGTCCTTCGGAGATGGGTAGAGATGGCCAAGACTTTGTAATCTATATAAATCGCCCACTGCATATGAGCTGCCCCGGAAAGGGGCAAGGCACTGTCTGCCACTACGGCCAGCCCTGCAAGGGCTGACAGCTGGAGGTGGCCACTGATGGCACTGCCGGCAGCTAGGCAACAAATCTTTGTCAGTGTATTGCCCAAAATTTGTCTGTGTGAGAGCGTTTGGTCTGAGTGTGCATGTGTTGCACACGTGTGTGTGATCTCTGCTCTCCCAGGGGGAATTGAGTTCCTGCACTGAATTCCCATGCAAGCCATTGGTCCCTCCAGTGTCACTGCCTTTGCCAGTGTGGGAAGGTTCTGGGCAGGAGAACAGCTGTGAGCATCAAACCTACCCCCGGAGGAACCACCAGACAGATGCCCAGAGCCACCCACTGGCAGCTGGAGGGGCGGGGACCCTGAATGGAGGTCTCAGAACAAGCTGTGCAGGGAGGCCACGTGGAAGTGCAGAGACAGAAGACACCCTTCCCGAGGGTGTCTCGGGGTCTGCGAAACTCTGAGAGGTCAGGGAGAAGAGAGCGACAGAGACAGAGACGCGCGCACTCATTTCCAGAGAGACGGGGAGAGAAATGCGGAGAGAAATATTCACACCAAGAGAGGGGACGAAAAAGCAGGGAGTCGGGCAGGATCAAAGAGAGACAGAGAAAGACAGACAGACGAGCATCCACACACGGGGCAACTACTGACATGCAGAGAGACACAGGGGCGGATGGAGAACAGACAAAAGAACAGGCAGGTGGAATGAGACACATGAAGAACAAATAGAGAAACGAGGGGGGAGGGGAGACGTGCAGAGACAGACAGAGACAGAGAGAGACGGAGGGAGCCAGGAGAAGCCTAAAGGAAGACGGAGACAGAAGGGGACAGAAGGGGTGTCCAATGACACCCCACCCGGGCCGCTTTCCTCACCCACTAAACCTTTTCATCTCTCTGTCCTGTGGACCTGGGGGAAGAGTTGGTTTCTATGCTTCCTGTCTGGGGCAAGTTGCTACAGTTTCTGAGTTCTGATGGTAACGAAACAGTGTAACTACTGAAGATATGTTTGGATTTGAACAAGAGATTCTGAAGGATCCTCTTATCTTCATTATCATGATCAAGTTCCTTTGGGTGTCTGACTCCCAAGCTCAGCCTTTGTCTCTCTCAACCCCTTTCCTTCCCTCCAGTTCCCCTCCCCAAGGACTCCTCCCATGCAGAGTCTCCCCCGGCCTCACCCCCCAGCCCTGAGCCTGCTCAGAATGCTCGCCTATACACAAAAACCACTAGAGTAACAGTTGACTAGATTGCAGGGTCTCAAATCAGCCAGGACCAAGGCCTGAGGCCATCTCGGCAGGTGCAGGGGCAAGGTTGAACTGCAGACCCCTCCCGGCAGTCTCTGATCAGGAAGGGGACACTTGCTCCAGAAAACGAGAACAGAGCAGAGCAAAGAGGTAGAGAGGGGACATTCACAGGCCCAGACCAGACAGGAGCAGGTGGGAAGATGCTAAGAAGCCAGATCAGGAGAAGAAGCCCAGGCAGAGGCATTCAGGCATAGAGAGAGGGAGGCAGGAATCTCAGACATGGAAAATCACCACCAGCAAAGAAAGTGCCAGTCTGCTGGTGACATTCTGGAGGAATTTCTGCAGCCCCTGGGAAGCAAAGGACAAAGTTTGATTGCTCTCTGCAACCAGGCTGAGCTGAATCAAACCAGGCACAGCAGCTGATGTGCATCCAGGGATGGTGGCCCACCTAGGGCACACCTGCCTTCATCATAGGAGCGAAAGATTCGGTATAGCCTCAGCCTGGCTGGAAGAGGAGTTAAAGATAGAGGGTCTGCTGCTCTGTAGCTGAGGGTAAACTGTGCCCTTGAGGTTGTTGCGAGCAAAGGAGAAAAGGGGAAGCTTTTCTATCCACAAAGATTCGATTCCTGCCCATCCCACAAGCACACCTGGGCCCTCTTTTCATCCAGGTTTCCAAACTTACTGTGTACATATTAACTTTCTTCCTTTCCTTTTTGCAGTTTATTTCTTCTGCATCATATTTAAGCTTCCTCTCCCCCCTGGATGAAAGCTATCTCCCTCTACCCAGGTACAAAGGTAAATGCAAAATACATCCTGAGAAGTTCCACCGTGGCATGGTCATTTGAATGCCAATAAGAACAATCTACACTTAACTGAATGGTGCATTCCTACAGCACAAAATTTCCTCCGTATTTATCTTTTATTTTAAGCTGTATAATAATGCACAACTCAAGGACTATGAAAACTGAGGAATACTGCTATGTCTTCAAAACCAGCGCTTCTCAAATTTTAATGTGGATGTGCGTCAATTGGAGATCTTGTTAAAATGCAGATTCTCATTCAGTAGTTCTGGGTAGGGCCTGAGATTTGGATTTTCTAGTCGGTTCCTAGGTGATGCTGATGCGTCTGATCCATAGACCACACTCTAGGTAGCAAGCAGCTAATCCAATACAGTTAATGTGAAACATGGCCCGGAAGCATTGAGGCTTATTCCTAAACATCTCCCTCCTTAGCATGTTTGCGAATGCAAGGGTCCTCCAAAGGCTGGATTATGCAGTGAACAAGAAGGAGTTTAGCTAACATCTGTCTCAAGGAGACAGCGTGGTGTAATGGAGAGAAGCGCCTTCGGATCCAAACAGACTTGATCTCCAGTTCCTCCTCTATTATGTACAAACTATGTTGCTTTCTTTAAGGTCACTTGAATTCCTGGCTCCCAGATGTCTTGTCCACACATATAAAATAAGGATATTGGAAATCGACAGAGTATAGGGGAGAATTCAAGGTAAGGAATACGCAGGTGAATCCAGCTGAGTTCATGGCCCTTTCCTGACCCTTCCATCCTCGTCTTCTCCTAAAAACCAGTTCTTATGATCTGAAATCTATGGCAATTAATCCTATCTTGACTGTCATGTGCTACCTTCAAACACTGTGGTCTCCATGTAAACTTTTACCTCTCCTGGTATTCCCCTCACCTGGATTATAAACTGATCTTGAAGTTCTTAAATTTAATGTCCTACATTTAACTGTTGCTCACTACACACAAATTCAATTGGTGGGTGGATGGTTGGATGGATGGATGGATGGATGGATGATGGACAGACGGATGACTGTACTGTTGGATGGACGAGCAAGTCATACAAGCGTGCTGATATCTACTGCAACCACACTATGAAGTACGCAGCTGAGTGCATGTGACAGCTCCTCCCTCAATCTTCCTGAAGCCATCGGTCCCCTCCAAATCAAGAAGGATGCTGCACAAACTACTGATAAGCAGCCCCTTGGAGGGGCTGGATACTCTATTCAGTTTTTGTACAGAGTCAAACACTTGGCTCAACCGCAGCCAAGATCTAGTTCCTCCATCCTGACAGAAACAACAGGGTCTCAGTTCTTCCTGGCTCCTGTGCAGAATAAGAACTGGCATCGCTCAGTTGGCTCCCAGGGGAGTATGAATCACTCATGGGGCTGCCACCGCACTGAACAGGCTGAGAAGTCTACTGCACCGATTTGGAAAGAAGAGTTTCTAGCTAAATTTGCCACAAGCTGCCGAGAAAATACCCATCAGAAGAATTGTAAAAACTACTCTTTATCCCACGAGTGCCCCAGTGCCATGCCTTGCAGGGGTTGGTTTTTCCTAATAAGGACCCGCACTTTGTTGCTAGAGGTTAGGGGGCTGAGCCAACTCTGAAACCTGCCCTTGTTGAGACTACCCATCAACTGTCAGCCGCAGAAGAAGAGCTATCATTCAGATCTTGGTTCGGTACCTATCTAACTGGACCTACCAAGGAGAACACATTTGTGAAGAACCTTAGGTAAAGGATGTTTGTGTTCGACTTGAAACACACTGGGTCCTCAGAATGAGGTTTCAGGGCAATATTTACCGAGTTCCCAACTTTAGCTTCTATTTTTGTTTTCATTACTAATTGTGATGGCACTGCTTTTGCTCTCTTTGATTTTTTTGGTGATCTCCTTGGCATTACAGAAGAATCCAAACTTAGGTCAGACAAAAGGCCCTGGAAAATGATTGGCTCTCCAGGGTCCCATCCCATTTCAGTGAATTCTTTTTTAGCTATTTTCGGCTAGTCCCTTCTCTGCTCCTTCCCAAGGAGGGGTCCTCAGCTTTTTCCTCCATCTCTCAGATGAGGGGGCTGAGCCAGATGATGGCTTGGCTCCCTTCCAGCTCTCTGAGTCCATTCATTAAGAGGCTTCTGTTTTTAATTCAAATGCCCAACAAGTTTAATCTTTTCCATATCTTGAAGCTGCAGCATGAGAAAGATAACCCTGAGTCGAAGCTGATGGGAAATTTAAGAGCAAAGAAAAGAACCACTGGGTTAAGAAGTCATGGCACAAATGAATCAAAATGGACCTTGGAGATTTCTGGAGTAACCAGACCCATTCGTGTCTAAGAAAACTAGAAAGAAGTACAGTGGCCCAACCTTTCTTTTATTTCCTTGCTTAAAAGAGATGCTAAAAAACAACTGCTAAAACAAATTCAAATTATAAGATACCCAGTTGTGATGTTTAAAGAAAGTTCATCCTAACATCTCATCTTTAGTTACCATCTGTAGTAGACTGGTACATTCCCCACCCTCAGTGAGCCATGCCTCATATTTTGACTTCTTTATGGAATCCCTCTCACACTAACTTTGGGATTGGTTGTGCGGCTAGTTTTGGCCAATGGCACACTGGCAAGCATGATTGGGGCTTACCCTCTTGCACACTTGCTCTTGAAACAAACACCCACCTGCCATGCTGGGGGAAACCATACCATAGGGAGAGGCCACACGGCAGAGCACTGAGGCTCTCAACCACAGCCCCAGTGGAACTGCCAGTAAAAGGCCAGCACCTAGTTGCCAACCACATGAGTGAGCCATCTTGGAAGTAGATCCTCCACCCCTAGTTGAGCTGTACTAGTGGATGCCACATGGAGCAGAGATGGGCCCTCGCCAATAAGTTCTGCTTCAATTCTAGAATAGTGAGCAAATAAGTGGTCAATGTTGTTTCAAGCCACTAATGTTTAGGGTGGTTAATTACACAGCAGTAAATAATAGGACACCCCCATTCATGCTCAAAGGGCTGTGGTCCTATTCCCTGGGTCTGACAGAATTCCTAATGGGAGTCCCCATACTACCTCGTTGGGGCATCTCTGGGGACTCAGTTGAGTGGTGTCAATCCTGTTGTGGTGAGTCAAGAGAACTGCTGCATAGCTTTCAAATTTTATGTCTGCAGTAATAATGGCAAACTTGGTTCTTTGCATATGTGTCTTGGTGAATATAAGTTTGTTTTCTTTCCCAAGATAAATATCTTTGTGCATAGACAAATAAGGGTTGATGAGATAGAAAGAGCTGATTTAAGGAAAAGATTCTGTAGTTTGCTTGCTTATCAGGTGCTTATGGGGTTTGAATGCATCAAGGGCCCAAACCTAAAGGTTAATGTTTTGACACTGAAAATCCATCAGTCAGGGGGTGAGAACGAGGGGACAGTTTGCATTAATTATTAGTCTGGCTCTTAATTTGAATCAATGAAAATGCCAGAATGACAGAGGTGTTTGGACTGAATAATAATTAGCAAGACTGACACGGGCCTGAACAAAGAGTGGTAGGAGAGGAGGATAGCCTCTGCCAGCAGGAAACAGGCATAGGAGGCAGAGTTGGGGCTGCATAGGAAGGAAAAGCAATAGTCTCAGTTGGAGATCCCTGGCCTTGACCTGAGTCATCAGAGGAGGCTGAGAGAAAAAGAGGAGTCCCTCAGGACAGGGCAGGGCCTCTGCAGGTCTGGACCATGAAGGATGTAGTCTCTGGAGCATTCTTTACATTGGTGAGCTTTCGAATCTACCAAATGTTCCCCTTTGAGAAGTGGGCCAAGTTGTGGATGCCTTCTTGCATCAAGACACAGCCTCATCGTGGGACCCAGGATGGCCCTTGGACCCACCTTAAATATCAACTGTCCCATGAGCTACTTTAGTATGCAGGTGAATGAAGTTAAGTGAAGCTCAGAGATTGGAGGAGCCTTGGTCAAAATCTCACAGCTGGTGAGGAAGCCTAGCAAGATGCCCGGATGTTCTGACCTCCTTCACTACAGTTGTCTTCCTGCCAGGACCCAGTGCTTGGAAGCTTCTGGTACATTAATTATCCCCATATATTTCTACCCTCTGACTCAGGCAGGGCACCAAGCAGTTAGGAGCTTCCCTGTGGAAAAGAGGACAGGATAATTTGAGAGAGATGGATGTTGGTTGTGTGGCTTAGACAAGACTCAGAAATGGCTGGGAGGTGTAAGTAGCTAATTGCTGGGATTTGCAAGAACCCAGGTTCTTTTGCTCCAAAAGCTTGTCTAAAATTCCACTAGAAAGTAGTTTCTTTCTAGGGTCCTTTAAAAGGATATAAATGCAGCTGGGCATGCTGGCTCAGCCCTGTAATCCTAACACTCTGGGAGGCCGAGGCAGGTAGATTGTTTGACCTCAGGAGTTTGAGACAAGCCTGAGCAAGAGTGAGATCCAGTCTTCACTAAAAATAGAAAAACTAGCTGGGCATCAAGGCAGGTGCTTGTAGTCTGAGCTACTTGGGAGGCTGAGGCAAGAGGATTGCTTGAGCCCAGAACTTTAAGGTTGCTGTGAGCTATGACACTACAGCACTCTACCCTGAGTGACAGAATGAGACTCTGTCTGAAAAAAAGGGGGTGGGCGCCTGTGGCTCGGTTGGTAGGGGGTTGGCCCCATATACCGAGGGTGGTGGGTTCAAACCCAGCCCTGGTCAAACTGCAACAACAACAACAAAAAAATAGCTGAGCATTGTGGCAGGCATCTGTAGTCCCAGCTACTTGGGAGACTGAGGCAAGAGAATCACCTAAGCCCAGGAGTTGGAGATTGCTGTGAGCTGTATGACGCCATGGCACTCTACCGAGGGCAATAAAATGAGCCTCTCAACAAAAAGAAAAAAAAAAACGAAAAGGAGTAAATGGTTTGATTATGTTAATTCATATTACAATATAAATGAATTACTTTTATACTCTATTTTTCACAGGTATTTATATCTTTTTATTTTTTGAGATAGCATCTCAATCTGTTGCCCTAAGTAGAGTATCATGGCATCATAGCTCATAGCAACCTCAAATTCTTGGGCTCAAGAGTTCTTCCTGTCTCAGCCTCCAAAGTAGCTAGGACTACAGGCTCTTGCCATGACATTCGGCTAGTTTTTCCATTTTTAGTGGGGGGGGTCTCAAACTCCTGAGCTCAGGCTATCCACCTATCTTGGCCTCTCAGAGTGCTAAGATTACAGGTGTGAGTGCTGCACCCAGCCCCATCTACTCCTTTAGCAGATAGATATTGAGCATCTCCTCTGCTCTAGCCAACGGCATCCAACCTGTGACCCACAAGCCACATGCTGATTATTTGAGGCCTGTTTTGCTTTTCTGTGGCGTTATATCCCCAAAAATATGCATGTTTTTTTTTTTATTTGCTCATCAGCTTTTGTTAATGTTTGTGTATTTACTGAGTGGTCTGAGACAACTCTTCTCTCAATGTGTAGCAGAAAAGAATAAAGGTTGGCACCCCTGCTAGTCCCTGGGACCCCAGAGTGAAGTCTGTGCCTTGGGAGCACACCATGTCTTAGAGGAGATATGTAATGGGAATAAAGGAAGCACTCTTCATTGACCATCTACTCTGTTTCAAGGATGGGGTAGAGAAATCCAGTTTTAACCAACTTCCCCTCTTCGTGGTATTATGCTCAGGTAGACAAATTTAGTACTACAATAGTACTGAATAATGCTGAAAGGAACAGACTGAATTTTTGTGTCCTTTCCAAATTCATATATTGATACCTAACACCCCTGCCAGGTAATGGTATTAGAAGGTGGGGCTTTTACAAGGTGATTAGATCATGAGGGCAGAACCTTCATGAATGGGATTAGTGCCCTTATAAAAGAGCCCCAGAAGAGCTCCCTCACACTTTCCACCATGTGGGGACAGGGCAAGAAGCCTCCAACTATGAATCAGGAAGCAGGCGCTCACCAAAAACCAAATCTGCCAATGCCTTGATCTTGGACTTCCCAGACTCCAGAACCATGAGAAATAAACTTTTGTCATTTATAAATTACCTAGTCCACAGCACTTTATTATAGCAGCCCAAACAGACTAAAACAAGTACCTTTCCAAAGTCACATAGCGAGTAGCAAAACTAGAATTTGGAGCTAGATCTGTCTGATTCCCCAGCCCACCTAGCTAAAATATGCACCAGGTGTGATAGGAGGAGAGCAGAAGGAGCAAGTTCAGTTGCTTGGACTTTAAGGTCATTTGGCAGGTGCAGGGAGGGGCGGTATTATAGACAGGTAAGAGCTTGGGCAAAGGCAGAGAGGGATGAAAACAGGTTCTGTCTTTGGGAAATTACAAGTAGTTCATCACGACTGAAGCCTACAGCATGAGGGAAGTCTGCCCAGAAAACTAAGCAAGGCAAGCAGGCAGACAGGCAGGCAGGAGCTAACTCTCCCAGGGTGGTGCTAACAAAATCTGGATTTTACCCTCGGTTTTGGGGAAGTCTTTACAGAATGTTAAGCAGAAGAGTGTTTGAAAAGACACAGCTATGGGGTGGCACCTGTGGCTCAGTGGGTAGGGTGCTGGCCCCAAATACTGAGGGTGGTGGGTTCAAACTCAGCCCCAGCCAAACTGCAATAAAAAAAATAGCTGGGCACTGTTCCAGGCACCTATAGTCACAGCTACTTGGGAGGCTGAGGCAAGAGAATTGCCTAAGCCCAAGAGATGGAGGTTGCTGTGAGCTGTGACGCCACAGCACTCTAGCATGGGTGATAAAGTAAGACTCTGTCTCCTGAAAAAAAAAAAAGTAAAAAAGAAAAGACACAGCTTTGAAGGCCAGAACTCCTAAAGCAATACTGCTGGTATCAGATCTGGGTTCCACTCTGTTTTACAACTATAAGAGTAGTTGTTTAATTGTCCTCTTTCCCATTGGAAGCTAAGCTCTCTGAGGCTAGCGGTCTTCTTGATCACTGCTGTAACTATGGGATCTGGAGGTCTCTGGCACATAGTAGATGCTTGTGGGAAACTTTTGGTTCCTTCTTTAAATCTGTTCCCCTTTTCTTTCTGGACGTTTGGCCACCCAGGTGGAGATGACATTTTCAATGTTCCTTGCAGGTAGATGTGGCCATGCAATTAGGTTTTCCCCAACAGAATGCAAGAGGGAGATGCATGTGCAACTTTGCCTCACTTGCTCTAAAAATTACTTGCCCTGAAATTCCATTCACCTTCTCACAAGCTAGAGCACAAATGTGCCCCTGGCCTGGCTTTGACCTTTTAGATGGGAGCAGCACTCTAACAGATGCACAGCACAAAAGCAAGAGATCTGAATTCCTGAAGAACCACATGGAGCTCAGTTGCCCTGCAAACCTGGACCACTAGGACTTAGGACTGTTGTATGAGAGAGAAATGAATTCCTCTGTTTTGTAAGCCTCTGTACTAGGGGATCTTTTGTTATAGCCGCTTAGCTTTTACTTGAACTATTAATAATGCAAAGCTCAATATGTATTTGCTGAATGAAGTATATTTTTCTGCAAATGCTATCAGCATCTTGTTTTATTTCTCTAACAAGACTGTACATTTAGTGCAGGGATCTTATTTCCATTTACTATCCCCCAAATATGTAGATTGGTACCAGGCTCTTGTTGAATTGAATTAAATAGAACAAACTCAGTTCTAACGAGATGAATCTCCCTAAACCAACCATTTTAAAGTCTGCTTTTCCAGAAGGGGAGGATTGTCTCCTTAGACTGGTAACCATTAAAGAGTTTAGGAAGTGTTTGAAGCTCTTTGGATGAGAAAGAGTTACTAAGTGGGAATCAAGCATTGGCAGTGGTGACACAACTGAGGTAAAAATCTCGTGGGTGACTCGAGAAAATTTTAAGAATTACAGCTGGCAGAGCTCAAGCTTTTGCACAGGGCTGAAAAGTCGCAGGGGAGAAAGGGAACCCCTCTCCATGAAGAGAAGCATGCTGGCAGTGGAAGGGCATCAAATTTAACAACGTTGCCACACACACCCAAAACCCGGAGCTGCTGAGAACTCGTTAGTTACATCGGATGTGACATATGGGTGGGTAATATAGTTTGGAGCCTAGATTTCTTTAATTAACCAATAGCAATAAGGAGTGAGGGCAATTCCAGGGGAATGGTAATTGTCTGGAAGTTCGGGATGCCTGCAGGCTGAGCCGCAGGCCAGAAACCCAGCCAGTTCTGTCCCCAGGAAGCACGCTGAGCCAAGGTCACGACTGCCATTTTAAACAGGGTCTTTTTTCAAAAAGGTTTAGATCACAGCTGATTGTTATGGGTGAGAATTTGCTCTGTGATGTAAATAGCCTTGGGAGACCGAACATGCTGTTTGGGACATCCCATAGTCACGGAGTAGTGAACACACAACCTCCTGGAACTACGGGCCGAACTGTGCAGGCGCTGGGTGTACAGTGACAAGAAGGTCAAGTTGACTCAGAGTTCTTTCATTCAATGAGCACTTATTGTATAACTGGGACAGTAGGTCCTCATCGTTGTCAATAGGTTCTTGGAAACCATGACTTTACGTGAAAGGATGGACAGCAGTTTCTCAAATAACATTCAATGACATTTTGTTATGACATTGATGAGAAAAAAAATTGTTTCTTTATAACGTCATTTAACTTACATATCAGGCTAGAGGCTGGGGCTAGATATTTAGGAAGCATTTTTAAACATTTGAAAAGAAATGTCAAAAAAAATTTTTAATATGGTTATAGTATCCACTCTGATCATAAATGCCTGTGGGTACCTCTTGCTCGGCAGGCACTAGACGCTCAGTAAATGTCAGGTTGAACTTAAATTCATAGAGTAACTAACACCAACTAGACCACCAATAGGTTGCTTTAAAAAGTATTTAGATATTGGCTTTAATAAACTAATAAGAATGTGGCATGAATTTCTGGCCTATAAACCGGTGCTTCTAAAGTGATAGGTTTTCCTTTTTCTCCTTCTTTAAGTTGTTCAAATGGTTCCCTTACAATCTTTCTTACATTACCCATTTGCTTGGTAAGCTCCTTATTCCTGATAAAGAAAAAGTAAACAAATACCCAGAGGGCCCCTCTCTGGATCATCACAAATTCCAAATAAGAACAGTCTGAATTAATCAGGATTTTTATTTACTGTTCTAAGTGGAGTTGAAAGATAAACAGCTCTCCTTGGCCTGGGCCACAGGACAGTGAGCTCAGAACATTCCCAGGCTTCAGTCAGGATACTTAACATCGCTGAGGAGTTAAATTCCCAAAGAGAAAAAATACAATGTGGTTCTGGGTCTCTGAACTTCTAAAGAGAGCCTCAAGCGTTAACTTGAACTTGCAAGGAAGTCAAGTCTTTGTTTCTGTTCCAGGTTGTGCTCTTTGGAAGCAGAGATGAAGGTTTTCATGCAAGATGGTTTCAAGAGACCCACACCTGTGGAAGGGAGGGGAGGAAGCAGGAGTGAGCAGAGGTCGGTGAGTGTAGGCTGGGGTTCAAGTTGCTTTGGACGCTTAAGACAATGCAGTGGGGTACTCTGGGAAAGGATTGCCCCCTAGGAAGTCTCTTGCTGGGCAGAAATGGCTAGTCCTTTGCATTCCCCCACTGCTCAGCAGGGAGACGTGGACCACCCGGGGAAAGGCGGAAAGCCATGACCTTGAGCCAGACAGCTCTCAGCAGCTGAGGTGCTCCCCCTCACCCCCCCCCCAAGGAGCTGACAGCTGGAGACTGTCTTCTGACCACACTCTTTGCAGCTGGGCAGCGAGGCCCCTGTTGAAACGGAAGCTGGCAGCATGTCTCTGTCTATTCCAAGTCCAAGGCCAAAGTGGTTTTTAGTGCTGCCTGGCCACACTCAGACATCTGCTGAGCTCCAGGCAGAACTACCAAGAAGCTGTTTGTCTTTTTCTATGTAGTCTCTCCCTCCTCCAACCCTCTTTCAGAATCTGTCCCTTTCTCTGTCTCTCCTCTGGGCACTAACATTCATTTTTAAAAATGTTATCAAATACCAATTCACTGCTCCAGGCATGGAGACTAAGCAGAGATAACACAGGCTCGTCCCTGCTTTCAAAGAGCCTACAGTCTAGAGGGGAAAATGATATCGAACACACAGGAAAATCATTTAATTTCGGGTTTGATGAGTTTACAGAAGAGGTTCAATGTTGTAAGTACACTGTGTGGCTACTCACTTGCTGAAGGGACCAAGCAAGGCAGCCACTTATGAGGCCTTTTACTAAACTTTCTCATAGCTTCTAAGAAATTATGTATGCCAACATCTATTTCTCACAGTGAGCCCCAGAGGTCAGTTCCAATCCCACCCCCATCTTGAGGCGTAGACAGAGTAAGTCTTGCTCACTCTCGCTCAGGTAGCAAGTTCAGAATCCGTTGTCTTAGTCTTTATGCTACACTGTCTCTCCCAATTATTCCGTACAGATAACGTATTGTGACCACTTGGGATGGGCAGGAAGAAGAGAGATTGGCAGGCGCAAAAGTGCTGGGGAAGACCCCAGGGAGGAGGAGGGCTCGGAAAATAAGCAGGTGGGCAGGAGAAGAAAAAGACAGGAGAAAATCAGGGACAAGGCTTGGAAAAAATATTAGCAAGATTCATGTCTTAGTTTAGAGGTGAGGATTTAAGTGCAGGTGGTTGATTTGGGAGACAATTCTAGAAATTATCTCGCAATTATTCTCCTAATAGAAGAGTGGAAGAGAGACAGGGCAGGGCAGGCAGTCAATCTAGGGTGTGTTATCAAGTTAGTTACCACTGCCCTGCAGGAGACTGGAGAACAGTCCCTCTCCAGAGCTCTGGGGGGCAGTAGAGGACATACCTCAGTTATCCCCACCAAAGGACAAGAGAGCTGCTGTATTTATCCTCCAGATCCCATCAGATGTTGGTTAAGGCCTCTTCCCAGGGGAGGGGGAGGGCATGGGGACATCAATTCTCTGGCACCTCTCTCCTGCACAGGCAGAGCAGGCACCAGTGACCCAAAGCCCTCAGGCAGAGATGCAGATGCTGTGAGAGTATGGTCAGCATACAGACAAGCTGCAATAGCATACTTTCTGGGAATGGTGCACAAAGTAGCTCCGTTGGAGAGGAGCAACAGGCCTTGCAATAAGGCTGAATAATAGTCCCCAAAGATGTCCTCATTCTAATCCCCAGAACCTGGGTCATCTTACAAGGCAAAAGGAACTTTGCAAATGTGACCAAGTTAAGGATCTTGAGATGGGAGGTAATCCTGGATTATCTGAGTGGGCTCAGTGTCATCACAGGTGTCCTTATAAACTGGAGGCAGGAGGACCAAAGTGAGTAGAAGGAAATGTAATGATAGAAGCATGAGGTCAGAGCAATGTGACCACGAGCCAAGGAATGCAGGTGGCTTCTAGAAGCTGAAAAAGGTAAGGATATGGATTCACCCCTCAGCGCCTCCAGAAGGTACCAGCCTTCCTGGTATACTTTGATGTAAGCCTCGTGTGACTGATTTTAGACATCTGGACTTCAGAACTGTTAGAAAATAGACATGTGTTGTTTGAAGTCCAGCCACAGGATACTAATAGAGCCATCGTGTGCTCCACAGCAGGACAAGTGCCTTTTCCATCAGCATTTGGTATTTGTGCAGCACTTAAATTTAGAAAGAATTTTCCCTGTGGCCCCTCCCAACAGCCATTCAGGGTAGGTAAGGAAGGCATTGCTCTGTTTTTCTCAGGGCATTAAGGATAGGAAAAGCCAAAGTGTTTTTCCTGGGCTGCTTAGCACCTTGGCAGAGGAAACAACCTCTTTGTCTATAGCCCTTTGGCTCCACTCCTGGCAGGGCATGACCCGAATGCTGCAAACTCTTTAACTCCAAAGCAGGTCTTTAGCCTCCCAAAGCTAACACCCCAGCTGCAGCTCTGCCTAGGACTGAAAGAATCCTGAGTCCTCATCCTTTGGAATCATGGACTTGGTTCAGTATGAAAGGCAACCATGCCAGAGCTCCCTCAAGGGGTTCTTAGACTGAACGAGTCCCTGATCCCTCCTACCCTTGACCTCCATTTGCTGACCTTAATCCATCAGACTGCAAAGAGAGCCTTTTCATGACTTCACGGTATTACAGGCAGGGCCTCCCAAATTTTGATCTTCATCTCACCCTGGGGTAGAAACAGAAGAGGTGAAGCTATTTCTAACTCTACTACTAATCAGCTGAACGATAGTGGGCAAGTTGTGCTACCTCTCTGAGGCTCAGTTTCCAGTAAGCTAAACATTTCTGTTTTGCCTTACAAAAATGGGACACTTGAGAGTCACCTCTGTAGGGTCACGTGAACAAAAGCTCACAGAGTCTTTTAGCTGCCAATTGTTAGGATGCCTGAATTTCAACTATTATATATTCGGGTCTTTATAGAGATGATCTTTTATTTTCAAAGTTTTCTTATTAACGTGAAATACCTGAGTAGTAATTATGCCTCAATTTATGATAAGCTATCACTTTAAACCAAGATTAGATTATTTTTCCTGCTCTTATCCCTTACTTGAATTTAGAATATAAGAAGAAATGGATCTCTTTAGTAGGAAGATAAAGTGAGGTTTCTTATGGAGACCAGGGGATTCCAAGGAAAGTCTTCATTCTGCCTTACAATTTTGCCCTAAGCTTGTCTGAAGACCAACTTCTAAACTCAGTCTTGTTGGGCCAATGATATGCATCTCTAGGCCAATGATCTGAGTGTTCCTTCCCAGCGTAGCCTCATAGGAAACTCATTTGTAAACCCAAATGTCATTTTTCCAGTGTCTATGGGTTTGAGGTAAAAGAAGTTCAGTGTGATGAAATCCCCTGGTAAATCTAGGGCCCCTTTCCCTGCATTTATGTACCATAAAATCCAAACTCTAGAAATAAAGTTTGATTGGTACTATAGCTGGGGTCCCCCCCAAAACAGAGGCTCAGAACAACTTACTTGTTGATGCTTTATGAGGTAGGTGACAGGAAAGTGGAAGTGAGGGGAATAGAGACGTGAGGCCAGGAAGGGAGGAAAATGTACCCTTCACAGAATGCACAGCAGGCAACTCAGTCATTACAGACATCTTCAAAGAAGCTATACGGAACCACTGCTGTCAGAACCATCTGATGGAGGGGGACTGACTCCGGTGTCTTCTCATCATTTTTCTCTCTCATCACCACTCACTCTAGAGGAGTGTTAACTCCCCCACCCCATCCCAGGAGTGTTCCGCAGACGCACCAGAACCGTCTAGGGAAGCCAAAGCCTTCAGCATTTGAACGTGGTGCCAGAGACCCCCTAGTAGGTGAGAGGAATCCAGGCTGAAGCTCAGTCAATCTAGCATACGGGCAATTCCCAACTGCAGCAATGGCAGCAGAGGCTGGGCTGCTCTGGCTAGGAAACACAAGTGACCACAGAGCGGAGGTGGAGGTAGCTGGAGCCCAGCATAACTGGGATGATGTTGAAGTTTGGTCTGGAATGGTTATTGAGTTCTGATTCAGAAGATCCAAAAATAATGGGCATTAAGGATTATCCCGTTCAATTCCTATGTAAGGTCGAAGCATAAAGCATCACTTTTGGCACAAAGCATCACTCCTCTTTTGGCACCCTAAACTATCTAGTAATGCTGGAAAGTTCTGGAGTTTAGCATTCAAATTGCCTATACAGACTGGCTGTCACCTGCAGAAGAGGCTCAGTAATCCACATTATCACAACTTTGAATTTGAAGAAAACAGTCCTTCAGCCCAAGGGCATTGGATCTTCCAAGTTATTAAAACACACTCTGCAGATGCTTTCTCCCTGCAAGAGTTAGCAAAGTGACACAAGCAAAGCTTGAATAAGCACTCATGTATTTCTGGTTGTGCTCTTGTACCAAATCTATTGTCATGAGAATATGCCTGAGCCAACTAGCTAGACGAAGAAAGATGTAAAGAGCAGAGCCAAGCCCAGGTCACACCAAGCAAAGCCATTCTAGAACATCTAATAATAAGCAGACCCTTAGATACATGAGTGAACCTGAGGTCAACAGAATCATCCAGCTGCCCCACAGCTGACTGCAGGTGCATGAGCAAACCAAACTGAGATCAGCCGAGCCCCGCCCAGACTAGTCTGAAACAGGCAGAACTAGGAGCGAGATAAGTGTTGACTGTTATATGCCAATAAATAGTCATTTATTTTGTGGGGCTTTTTGTTACACAGCACAATTGCAGCAATAGCTGACTGATATGATTCCATCTTTCTCAAATTGAACTCTTCCTCTGTGAATTCCCACTGGCTCTTTCTGTATCAGACTTTCTCATTTTTCTAATTCTTTCCTGTTTACAAGTGTCATCTCCCAGACCTGACTGTAAGGTCAAGTATTCAGATTTACATTTCTCTGTTTCCTTATAGCATACTTAGCAGCCACATAGAGCACACAGAATGTTGACATGATTTCCAAAGCCACTACTATTTGCTTTTTATAATTTTAGAATGTGAGAAATAGAACTTAGATAGCAACAGACCATCTCCCTCCTTTTACAAATGAGAAAGCTGAATCTCAGAGATATGAAATTACTTGTCCTTTATCACATATCTGGCTGGAAGCAGAGCTAGACATACTGACCAATTGGTACTGGCTGGGCTTCCAGTTCTCTTTTCCCTAGTAGCAAAGTCCTAATCGATCAGTTCCCTAACTCAATGGCAAGGGCTTCCTGGCACTAGTGTGATGAGAAAGACTCTGTTCTTGTACTATCTGGGTATAGTAGGAGAAAGTTTCATGATTAATTACCCATATCTTCCAGGAGTTACTCCAGAATGAGTCCCTCCAGCAGTGACACCATCTCTACCACATCTGGCTGCTTATGGCTTAACCTATTGGCTTTTATTTATTATAAAGACATCATTTTGTTTATTTCACTTTCATCTACCTCCTGGTTTGAACTATACTTTATAAACTTACAAAGGCTCTGGTTCATTCCTTTCCATATGTGTCCAAGATCAGCAATCCCATCTCCTTGCTGCAAGATAGCATTTTTTAAACCCTTCTTCTAGTGATGCCTTTGAAAGCGGTGAGCACACAGAAATGAAGCCTCAAACCAAAAGAAGCCTTAAGATCTGAAAAATCAATGTCAGAGTCTGGCACAGTGCACAGTAGCAATGGGACCATTTTAAGCTGGAGGAATGGGCTGTTGACTTTTCTGCCTGACCTGAAAAGCTGAGTACTCCTTGCCTCAGTCAGTGTCATTCATCCCCAGGTTAAGAGGCAGAGACATCACTGAATGCAGCACAGTCAGCCTTGAACTCCATCCAAGGAAGCTGGTAGGCAGGCCTACTGATGGGAAAATCTCACAAAAGAAGGAAGAAATAGGGGCTCTGTATTTCTTTCCTTCTTCCTAAGGAAATTGAAGCATTCTTTCCCAGCACCTTTTCCTTGCATGGGTGTCAGCTTTATGTCACTTCCTCAGGGAAACCCTCCCTGATGCTCAAGATAGGATCAGGAGCCTCATTCTATGTCCTGTTGCCCCTTATATTTTTTTCTTTGTGGCAAGGGATATTTAATTGAATCTGAGATCCTTCGATTAGAATACCTACCAATATCTTATGTACCATTCAGAAAAAAAATGCCACCATCTAAATTATAACTCACTGCGTTCGTACTCTTAGAATTTTTATTGTATAGTTATTAAAAGAGCACTTTAAATGTATTTATACAGATTTGTATGATAAGGCACTCTTGTACAAAGGAAAATATACTAGAAATTAACTGGTCGAGGTAATGATCCTTAATTTTCTTCACATGCAGAATTCGAATACTCTGGGATGCTTTGTGAGTTGGTGTTATCGTGGCCTATGCACTGCCATCCAGGCTTGGTGTCCCCACCATGGCATTCCACAGGGGAGGGAAGGCCCCATAGCCCAAACGTGGAGCACTCATAAGTATAAAGCATATTCTCTCACAATAGTGGCTTGTTCATTTTAGCTAGAAAAATATGATAAAATAAGCAATCCGGGTTTTTATTCTGTGGGACAAGGGGAGTGACTGAAAGATTCCCAACAAGGGAATGTCTTGCTCAGGGCCACCCTTTAGAAGGACGACTTGTTGGCAGTGCACAGGGTGCTGTGATGTAAGAGTGGCAGCAAGGAGGTAGGCAGGAGGCTATTCCATCAGCCCTGATGGGAGGATTGAGAGCCTCATCCAGGGTTGGGGGGAACATACACAAAGACCCATCAATCTGAGGCACATTGTGGAAGGAGAGCCAAGTGATTATTTATGGGGTGACAGAGGCAAGCAAAAAACTGAGAAGAGGGAACAGTTGAATGAGTCCCTCCAGATGTTTATTTAGGTCTACATGGCTGGGGCCACATGTCAAAGAGCAGAAAGCCCTGACCATGGAGCTCTAGGCTTAGGACACGGGGCCAAGTTTGGCAGTGAAGGAACTGGCCCAGGCAGAGGAATGTGATCACAAAGAAGGCAGCTCTGGAATGAGAAAATTGGGGGTCCCTTGCATGGGGCTTGTGTTCTTCAATCAGCCGGTAACATCGTGTGTAGTCAAAATCCCCCATGGAGCCACAGCACGTCGGAAAACAGCATCCATTCCCTCATAAGTGGGACACAGCCACCAGCCCTGTGGTGTTAGAATAGAACACTCTTTCTTCCCTGGGCTGCCAGAGAAGGTAGTTGGCTGGCACTATGCGGGCATGTTATATGAAAAAAAAAACAAAATACAATGAGCAGCTTGTAATATTAAAATCATGCCCCATAGAAAGATACAGTCACATTAGGAAAGACTGACCTGGAGGATCCTAGCGTGGCCAAAGGAACCTCCCTTATCCTACACAATCAGTGATGACCCACCCATCCAATCTAAATTATTCTCTCTCTCCCTCACACTCGCTTGCACATAGGCATGGTTTAATTTCCTTAAGTACAGTGTGTATGTCCTACGACCCCACTGTATTTATATAAGGTGCTTTTATTGTGTGTGGAAAGTTGTAAAAGACACAAGAAAATACATGCCCTGTCTTTGAGAAACTCCCAGTTTAGGGGAGATTAAACCTAAGAACGAGGACTTGCAGCAATTCCAAGGCCACCTAGTTGCAAACACAAGATGGAATTTTTGTCTACAAACACAAAGGTTTTGAAGAATTTTGTAAAATGCGAAACAGTGCGGTTCTTTGGAAGGATGATAGTGGGGGTGGTGAGCACTGACCTGATTCATGAAAGAAAAAGACAATTTAGAGCAACAGAAGGAGTGGAGAGGGTGCTTCAGACAGAGGAAACAGCATGGACAAAGGCAAAGAGATTAAAAATGGAGCACAATTAATATATCAATCAGGATTGTGTCCTTCAAGTAAGAAAATAGCGATAGCCAAAATAAGGACGGGTTCGTGTTTCATAGCAAGGAATCTAAAACTCAGAAGTTGCTGGTGTTGATTCAGTTCCTCAAAAATCTGAGAGATGGCATTTCTTTCACTTTTGTGACCTGTCCCTCCCTCATGCTGGTCCCAAAATGGCTGCTTAGCTCCAGCCATTACACCCATATCTGCATTTAAGATAAAAGAAAGAAGGAAGGTCCTCCAGTTTGCCGTGATTGCTTTCTTCAGTGAGGAAAGGACAAGTGTCCTCTCAACTTTTCCATAAGGCCAGAGTTTCTTAGATATAATGAAATAAAATGTTAAAAAACAAAAAAGAAAAGAAAGAAAGTGATATCGGTTCTTTTAGTTTGGATACCTCCAAAAGCAAATCCTAAAACAAAGGCTTGAGTGCACGCAGTTTATTTGATAATTGATCCCTGGAAGCAGAAGCAAGGAGAGTGAGAGAGGAAAGAAGAAAAAGACAATATAGGGGCATGTTAAAGAGGTTGCTGTTTGGGGGCCATAGGGGCTCAATTGCATCCAGACCTCCTGAGAAGTGTACACATTGCTTCCCAGGAGTGTACCTCTGAAGGACAGGTGGCTGGAGCATCTACCTCAATCTGTCTCCCATTGATTGAGGGTAACTTCCAAGTATGAAAGTATCACACGCCCAGGCTTTGCTAGCATGCAGGCACAGTGGGCTGCCATAGTGTCAGTGAAAGCCCCCGGAGCAAAGAGCAGGAAGATGTACAGCACATGCTTGAGTTTGAATGCTGTCTGCATGAGTTGAGTCAGAACAACACAAAACTATCCACCATGGCAGTGGCTGATGTCAGAGGTGAGCTGTGCATGGAACACAGGGTGTCACAGCCATCTGTCACACCAGCACGCCTCCCAGTTTCTTATTGCTAGCTGAGAAGTGATCATTTTACCTCTTCCAGCCTCTAGAACAGAAGCAGGGTGGTCACAGCAAACACTACATAAGATTTCGGATGCACTAAGGACACGTTAGATTAGATCATCTACTCTGAATGGATCATTTTATATATATGAGAAAGAAACGGAGTCCCGAGTAGGGTGAGTAACTTGCCTGCCACAGTCCTATAGCTAGGGTAGAGCCGGAGGTGTAAAGCAAGCCTTCCAAGTTTGGAGATCTTTCCATTCTCTCCACAATAACCCTCTTAGGCTGTAGAAGAATATCTTGGCTGGAAAGCTTTTGAAAGAAAAGAAAAGGAAAGGAAAAGAAAAAAGCTCCTGCATAACGAAGGTGGGCTCTGTTGTCACAAAACCTTGAACAATAAGCCCATGCATTTGGACTTGGTCTGAGGGACAATGGGGAGCCATTGTAGAATCTTAAACAGGAGCACAGCAATTTGAGTTGCTTGTAGGTAGATATTATATAAATATAAGGGGTTATTTCTCTGTTGATTATGGCTGCTGATTCAGCCATGGAGAAATGGAGTTCTGGACAGGCTTGTACCTCCAGCGGTGACTGCAGGTGCTGTCAAAGGGAGGTGCAGGCTGCTGTCTGACATTCTCAAAAGGCCCCTGCTCTCCCGAGAACGGCTTGATGCTTATTGCTAATAACAAGGCTGGCAGCCGGCTGCAGCTTTCACTCAAAATTCTCCGGCTTTCAGTAATCAAAGCCAGGCCTGGGTTGTTCCTTGGCCCTCGACTGCAAAAGGAATTTCCTTTATTTTTGAACATGGAGAGAATAAAAAGAAGTACAAGTTGTTTTATAAGACAAGTGGGGCAGCAATTTGAAATAAGCATTTAGGCATCTCTTAGGGATTAACATCAGGACTCATTTAAGGGCTTGGAGTGTTAATAAGGATGAGATGTATTTATTTTTCCCTGGGTTCTTTTTTAGGAATCCCTGGGCAGTGTTCTGGAATTGATCTATACTGGTTCGAATTTCACACATCCCCCCCATTTTCCATGCTGATTCTCCCACCCCTCCTTTTCACTGCATCGCACCTCCTATTAACTGGGAGAAAATGCCCGAACCAGGGGTGCACAATTGGGCATAATTGGTACCCAGAAATACTGTTCATTGGGTTGAGGCAGCTCAGCAAACAAAATGGCCTTCTTTCACCTAGGGAATCTGGTTTGAAAATTGGACATTAAGTTACACTTCTAATTGAAATGAATTTGATGGTTTCAGAACAGTCCCCAGTGATCCCAGCCCACATCATAAAAACCACCATAGGCAAATTGGCACCATTTAGCCTTGGCTCAAACAGGCTAGGGAGTAAAAGAAGATGTAAACTGAATTTGTGGTTGTTTTTATCTTCAGATAGACAGGCTGGGGGGCGCTTCCAGAGGGGAATTCTTGGGGTGGATTACATCATTTCCCTGACAGTCCTGGAGGCAGTATGGTATAGAAGAAAAGCCCTAGATTAAGAGTCTACCCTTTTCTCTGCCAGTAACTGATGTTTCATTCATTGGTAAGTTGTTCTGTTTTTACGTGCCTTGGTTTCCTTGTCTGCAAAATGAGAATAACAGCATCTCCATGGCTCATGGACTGGTGTCGGGCTCAGGCAATGACAACTAAATGGTTTGCCTAATGGACAGTTCGTGGTTGCTCAGCTGACGTCCACTCTACCAGCTAGCATTTAAAAGACAAGATGCTTGTTCATGAAACTTAGCTCAAAGCAAATGACAGGACAATGACAAGGCAATGAGGGTACTCAAGGGTAGACAGTGACTTGTCACCAGGGTGTCCCAAACTACCTCATTCTCCATGTCATTCCTTGTTCACACAGGTACATCTACCTAAACAACAACAACCTGGGTTTTGCGCCTGCTATGAAAGATGCCAGCTCTGTAATGCACATTCGTGCCAGACACCTCGCTAGGAGATTTATACTTTCCTCTCTATAACCATGTTGGGTAGATTTTAATATTCCCACTTCACAGGGGGCCAGGTTTGAACCCACCACCTCCGGTAGATGCCCTGCCCTACTCCTTTGAGCCACAGGTGCCGCCAGAGAGCTTCCGTTTTTATAGTAAATTATCTGCATTATCATTTTTAAATAATAAGTGCGTATTTTTTTTATTTAAAAGCCCAATTTTAAAAATGCAGTCAGCCTTGCCTACACATGGGTTCCTCGTCCGTAGAGTCAAACAGGAATTGAAAATATTTTAAAAATAAAAATATTCTAAATGTGTTTAGATACAGTGTAACAGCTGTTTAAAGTTGTTCCGCAGTATCCAAGGGACTTGAAGACACCAAAATCCTCAGATACTCAAGTCCCTGACATAAAATCGTAATAAGACATGAGCTACAGCAGCACGTGTGACTTAGAAGGAGCTGGGCTTTGATCCCAAGTGCATTGGAAAGATGTTGAGAGATTTTTAAAACTTCACTCTGATGGATGCAAGGGTTGGAGGAACCAGAATATCGGTTATGAGAAACTGCAGTCAGTCAAGGAGACAGATGGAGGGGGCTGCTTCTAATGCAGTGGCAGTGGGAATGGAGAACAGCAGACAGATTCGAGAAGTCCATTTGTAGAGGAAGGATCAGCAGTACTTAGGGATGGGCTAGATCTTGGAGGGAGGAGGGCATTGGGAAGGATGGCATCAAGGGTGAGCCACTGGGTAGAGGGATTTTCCATTTTCTGAGAGGGTAAGTGTTGGAGGCAAAATAACAAACTTGGAGGGAAAAGTCGAGAGCCCGATTGTGGCTGTGTGGATTTTTGAGATTGTTGGATACACAAGCCTAGAGTCAAAGTCTGATCTGGCCAGGAGATACACATTGGAAAGTTGTCAACATGCCCAGAGGATTAGGAGCCCTGGGAGCTGGTAAGAGGGCTTAAGAAACTGTCTCCTTCTCTCCAGGCCACCTGCTAGGTCCTCTTATTCCTACACTTCCAAAAGCTTCTAAAATCTTTTTTCCTTCCAGGGATTCTCAGGTAGAAAGGAGACAGAGAGTTCTCAGAGGTCCTTACACTCCCTACTTCCACCCTTACTCTTGTCCTTCAACCCAAACATCCTCAACTGATGAGCATTTCCAGCCATCAGTGCTCCACCACCCTCACGCACAGGCTCCCTCTGTGCGGGAGGTCAGCTGCTTCAGAAAAAAGGGTACCTGCCCCAGGACCATCGGGGGGCTTGGGAAGGTTGTCCCTCTGCCTTGAACTTGAAAATACTCTCCATCAAACACTCTGCCTGCTAATATCTGTAATGCACATTGTAGACACGCAGTAAAAGCGTGTTGAAAGCATGAGGTCATTTTATTATTTGGTTGCCTGATCAGTGCATCTGTCATAAAGCCCATCTCTTCGATTTTACCTTTCAGCATAGGTGAAAACAAGCTGGCTATTATTTTCTAAGCAAGCACTTGTCAAATAGAAGTGCCTCATAGAGACGTAGCTGGACACAGAGAGGAAAGCGTGGGAAGAGAACCCCAACGTCTTCATCTGTACAAAATGGGACCATAGCTCCCATCCCCACTGCATACACCTAACAACTATGTTATTCTGGGGAGAAAGGCAAAGTCCTCAGCTTAGCAGTGCCCTGTATCAGTTTGAAATTTGGGGGGCAAAAGTGACAAAAACTGCCTCCTGGCTCCCTTGAGCAAAAGGGGCTGCTAGGGGATGATACTGCGAGATTAGATAAATGGTGGGAAGGGAGGAGCCCAGCCTGGTGGCAGGCAGGACAGAGGTCAGGACAGGACACCACTCCTGGGGCAAGT
>CAUYON010023264.1:0-17719 GCA_963573935.1 Arctocebus calabarensis
TACAGGATTTCACAGAAGTGGAAATTTCCAAGTTCCAGGAAGTTCAGTCTATAAATTCCCAAGAGTTGAGTCACCCTGGAAAGGATCCTGCAGGTGTATCCTTGTGGTCTCCTTGAGAAGACCTGTTCTCCTAGACCTCAGCCTTCTCAGGTATCCTCTCTCACTCCCCCCTTTTCACACTCCAATATATTTTAATTTGGGATCTCAATATCAGCTTGCTTCTGCAGGTGCCAATATTAATCACTTTTTAGCACTTAGATTTTGGGGACTGTGACTTTCCTTGGGTTCTCTATTCAGGCCTTAATAGTACCGTAGTGGTAGGCTAATACACATACAAGTTTTTACTTTTTCCTGTATGACATCCCTCCCTGCCTTTTCCCAAAATCCAAATACCAATTAAGACAAGTCCCTTGAGGAGTTTCCTCAGGCTTCAGCCCTGTGTTGACCAGCCAGCTCCCAGTATGTGGCTGGAGAAGTGCATGTTGATTGTCCTAAAAGTTACCTTTACTTCCCAAGGGGCAATGAAGCTCTATTCAGTCAGTTGTGATGATTCCAAGTGAGAATTCCCTTCACCTTCGCTGCCATGCATGTGGTCAGGATGATGGTATAAAGTCCTTTTTCACCTTGGCTTGAGGGGAACCGGGTTCTAATCCTGGACCTGGACTTGGTCTCTTTGATCCTCCACAGAGAAAGGATGTACAGATACAAAAGAACAGAATATGGTCAATTAATATGGAACAGAACTGAGCAATAAACAGAACAGGGTTAATTACCCCA
Organism: Arctocebus calabarensis; assembly: GCA_963573935.1. Lineage (NCBI taxonomy): Eukaryota > Metazoa > Chordata > Mammalia > Primates > Lorisidae > Arctocebus > Arctocebus calabarensis. The sequence continues at coordinate 778 of CAUYON010023264.1, forward strand.
GTGGAGATCTTCCTTGCTACTCTTTCTAGGGTTTTTGTTTATTGAATTCAGTCTCTTCCAGTTTTTTTAGGAGTCCCTGTTAAATTGCAGAGTATTTGTGGAGGCCTCTTTGAACAACACTAGTGGCAAGGCCTGCAATCCAATTAAGCTTTGCTTCCTGGCAGAGTTTACCTATTCCTGTTCTTATGGCCCTGTTCATGCACTTTACCCTGTTCAAGCTTTGAGGCCTAAAAGTTGCATATAATTTTCAGGTGATAGTCAAAGCTTTAGCTTATTATTTGCATTATTTCTGTTATGAAGACTTGCCCGTTGTCAAATTTAAACCAGAGTGGCAACCTAAATTATGGGATGATTTCTCTGGGTAATACTTTTACTACTTCAGGTGTCCTTTTTATCCTGGTGGGGAAGGTTTTTACCTATTTTAAGTATTTTCAGGTCATCACTAGCAACTACTTGTTCCCTCTACACCTGGACATTTTAGTAAAGTCTACTTGGAAGTCCTCAAGTGGCATTGCTCCAATGACTGGATTCCTGGGGGTACTGTTGGTCCTTGGCATGTGTTGAACTGGCTGCAGGTGACACACCACTGACTGATGGTTTTGGCCAGTGCTGCCAGGTGGGAGATGTAGAAGTACTGGCCAGCAACTTCACCAAAGACTTCTGTCATCACAGTGGCTCCTAGAACCTGGGGGACTGCTACTCATCCAACTGGAATCTTTATCCACCCTCCCTCCATTTTATGGCTCCTCTCCACTGCCAACTATTCCTTCTCTTCCCAGGAGTAAATAGGTGAGAACCCACAGGATAATGGGAGCCTCTCACAACACCTGATATGGTTTGAGTGCATCCCTTTTTGTCTTGGTACTGACCTTAGTGTTCCCTTTAGTGATGGTCAAAGCATTTCCTTGATGTCCACGTCAGTGCATTACTGTTACCTTCTGGGGTTTCCACACTGCCTCTAACAACTAAAGTATCTCCTGCTGATACTTAATGTCCTTTTTCCCAGAATTTATTTATTTATTTATTTTTTTGGTAGAGACAGAGTCTCACTTTACTGCCCTTGGTAGAGTGCCGTGGCATCACACAGCTCACAGCTACCTCCAGCTCCTGGGCTTAGGTTATTCTCTTGCCTCAGCCTCCGAGTAGCTGGGACTACAGGCACCCACCACAACACCTAGCTATTTTTCTGTTTTGCCCTTTTCCTTGTACAATGCCCTGTGTACTTGGAGAGTCAGAAAAGCATACTTGGAGTCTGTGTAGATATTCACACTTTTCCCTTGATCTAGTTCTAAGTCTCAGGTCAAGACAATTAATTCAGCCTTCTGAGCTGATGTTTCTTGGGGTAGGGGCCTAGCCTCTACAGTCTCTGTTAAGGTAACCACTGCATACACACCCTAATTCCTCAGCCAGAAATTTCTGGAGGTCATAAGCCAGCACTTCTCTAAAAATCATGGGTAAGTTTTTGAACTCCTGTGGCAACCTGGTCCATGTGTACTGGATCGCAGTTCCTGTGTCTGGTCTCCCACTAGAAAGAAAAGAGTTTTTGGCTTTCTGGAGTCAGCCTTATACTGAAAAGGGCATCTTTTAAGTCCAGGCAAGTGAATCACTTGACTTCTGCTGGCAGCAGACTCAGCAGAATATACATATTAGGCACAGTAGGATGCAGTGTGACAGTTATACCATTTACTGGGAAATTCTCCTTTTTGGGTTTTAATTTTTTTCTGAGGTATATAGACACAGAAGATAACATTTAAAACTGCACAGATTTTTCTAGTGTAGCCAACTGGTGACTTTTGTTGAGTCTTAAGGCTTCAGAGCAAATATAACTACTGTATATAATTTTATACTTTTTGGCCAGTCTTTTAGTCCCATTTAACAGATCAGTTTAATAAACCAGTTATGTCTCATTTTATGAGTTGACATTACAGACAAGGCTGGGATTTAATACAGGTGGGTCACAGCCTCTTTTCTCCTTTTAAACCATTTTTTTCTCTCCGATTTCTCTTTCTACTAAAGATAAATTACAGCAGAACCAACTCAGTTGCCAAAATAAACTGTACCTTTAGTATACTGGGTATGATTGCTTGCATAAAGTGCAGTAAGAATAATTATTAGGTGTCTAGGCCCTCCTTTCCTTTAAAATTGGCTTTGCTAGAATCTTTTATAAGGAATCTCAGGTTAAGCCTTGGAACCCTTTCACAAGCCCAGGTTTCATCTGTGCCATTAGATACCTGTATGCATTGTGTAAATTCCTCTCCTCTTGAGGTTCCCAAGCACATTTCAATTCCCAGACCTGTTAGAAAGCAACTTTTGTTACTTATTACAGATCAGAAAACATTATTGATGGGTATCTGGCCAGTTTTCTGAAGGGCTTTTTATTGGCCTTATAAAGTCAACCTTAATTACTTAATGCAGCTAGATGCCTCTGGAAATGCTATTCCAGCCAAAGCCTTGTTAAAATAACCAGTGCCTTCATCATGTCCTATAGAACAAAACAGATTCTTATTGAACTTATGCAAATAACTATTGTTAGAAATTAAGAATACTTATAAATGGCCTTCAAATTCCAGAGAAATTAAGGAGAGAGACAAAATACATGTTTCTGGGGTTTGGGGGGTTTTGGGGCAGTTTTTGGCCAGGGCTGGGTTTGAACCTGCCACCTCTAGTATATGGGACTGGTGCCCTACTCCTTCAGCCACAGATGACACCTACGTATTTCAAATTCTGTTCATAACTACATACATTGCTTGAAAAGCTACAAATAGCTCAAGAGATAGAAAATGGTTTTCTTGACTTCTGGAAAGGATAAAATAGAAAGATTCAACAATATTTCAAACAAAAAGCCATAACAAACTAGCCCAGTTCTATTTAACTGATTTCTGTTCTGTTTGAAGTTAGGTTAGTAATACTCATAGACATGTTAATTTTCCAATGAAAGTCTAAAATTCTACTTTTAGTTCACTCAATTTTCAAAGACATCAGGAATTTGAATTCTAGAGAATTTGTCAACCTCTCTTAATATTTCTTCTCTCTCTCTCTCTTTCTCTCTTTTTTTTTTAAGACAAACTTTGGACTCAGCCAGTTACAAAAAACACTTTCTGGCTTGATGCCTGTGGCTCAATGGGCTAAGGCGCCAGCCATGTACATCTGAGCTGGCGGGTTTGAATCCAGCCTGGGCCCACCAAACAAACAATGATGGCTGCAACCAAAAAATGGCCAGGTTTTGTGGCAGGTGCCTGTAGTCCCAGCTACTTGGGAGGCAGAGGCAAGAGACTCGCTTGAGCCCAGGAATTGGAGGTGGCTGTGAGCTGTGATGCCACAGCACTCTATCCACGGTGACAGCTTGAGGTTCTGTCTCAAACAAAAAAAAACACTTTCTTTTTTAGATAAGTTAAAATTATTACTGACAATATGTTAGGACAGAATAATGTCTTATACTTTAGGACACACTAGTGCTTTATAGGTGAGGATAGACCAATGCTTTATACTTTAGGACAGACAAAAGCTTTATAATATTGGAACATATATATAACCATAACCCATACAAAATTAGCCACCATTTGATATTTGACAATGTTTCCTATACATTTTTAATAAATCAAATAAGTCTATTTTCTTTTCCTCACCTTTCTGTGGTCTTAATACTTCAAAAAGACCAAATTTAGAGTTGTATTTTTTGTTGTTTAGTTGGCTCAGGCTGAGTTTGAACCCACTAGCCTCAGTGCATGTGCCAGGGCCACAACCACTGTGCTACAGGCACCAAGTCACAAATTTACAGTTTTGATTTTGGAATGTTTGTCAAATATTAAAGGCTTAAAACATTTTTTTAAGTAAGATTACAGGCGAAAAGATTTTAGAGGGCATACATAGTCATCCAGATCACATGCAAGCTCCTCCTCAAATTCCCTTTTAGGAGCTTCATTTAACCTGCACAGACAATCTACAAACATTCTAAACTTTCTTTAACTTTTGCCCTGCCTTTCACTTTCTTACACAACCATTCTGTTTCAGGATAAAATTTATCACACAAGATTCTTTTCTTACACAATGCCATTTTCCTTTCTGTCTAAATTCTCTTACTCTCAAAAACTCACTTCCTGCAAAACAGGATCACATTTTACTATGAAGTGAATCAATCATTCACTCCACTAAACTGATAATTAGAAGGTTGAAAAAGCAAGAATCTTATTCTTTGGCAAAGACTCAGTTTTTCCAACAATTTAAACAACCAAATCATTACATTTTATGAAATATAATATTGATACAAGATTTTCCCACTCAGGGCTGGACAGGAATTCCCCCATTCTTCAGGCTAAGGTGAGTTCAGACATCAGACTCCCATCTCTAGGCACTAACATGTTGCAGGTCATACCCTCTGAGCCCTATCAAGGTCATGAACAAATCAGCCCAAAATGTTTTTGATGGCCCCTCCCTAAGTAGAGAGCACAGGCTCTAATCCCCTTCCTAGACAAAAACTACAGCAAAGACTTAATAACCTTGGCCAAGGTGAGGGGCTGCATTCATTAATTTGCTAGAATACCCATTCAGTTTGTAAAAGTATTTTTCCATCTACCAGGCCCTGGCCAAAATATCTCTCAGGGCCAATTATTTATCCCTAGACAAAGGACTCATGCGGGAAACCTACGACTTGGGCCTCGTCTCCCCTTGCAGAGGCTGTTTCCTTTGGAGGCCTGCTATGGATAAGGGTACAGCCTTGTCCAGCACAAGATTTACACTTTCTCCCAAGGAGTTTCAAGGGCCATCCAGAGCTCACTGGGCTGCCCAAACTGCAACACTTTCCAAGGCATGGCCCCTCTGCCAATAGCTCTGGCACTCTCCACTCCCTCTGCATGCCCCTCAGTCCAACAAAATCCCCTTTTATCACTGATAGGTGGCCCATAGCCTCAATCCTCAAATTTCTGAGATCAAGGATTCCTTGTAGAAATTCCAGTAACAAAATTACAACCCAGTCATTTTTTCTAATGTCTTTTAATTTTCTCCCAAGTCCCACATGGCCACATGGCCACAGAGAGAGACAGAAAGTAGAAAACCTGGAAATTCCAGTTTCTCTCAGAATAGCCAAGGGGTAAAGTTGGAGGAGGGAAGAAGGGCACACTCACACACTCATTTCACTGGGTAAAGAAGTGGGGGCAAATCACCATCAATTGTTATTATTTTTAATAATTTTATTAAATCATAATTGTGTACATTGGTGCAATCATGGGGCACAATGTGCTTACTTCATATACAATCAGAAATATTTTGATCATACTGTTAGAGATAGCCTTCATGGTATTTTCTTAATCACTACATGAAGACATTGATATTCTACATTTAATAAGTTTCACCAGTATCCTGCTAAGATGGACCGTAGGTATGATCCCACTAATTGCTCTCCCTCCACCAATCCTCTCCCCTCCCCTCCCCTCTCTTTCCCTTTTCCCTGTATTCTTGTGTTATAATTGTGTTTTAGCTTTCATATGAAAATTAGCTTCATATTAGGGCTGAGTACAAAATCATTATTTTTAATATATACATCTCTCTGCAAATTAACCCATTCTTGGTGTCTCCTCAGGTCAAAAGATAGGAATTTAACTCATTTTTTAAAAATTAAAACATTTTAAATTATTTAATAGCTGTATTCATGATTGATTCAATATTCCCCTACTGAAGTATATCCAAATTGCTTTTTTGTTTTAGATTGGATAAAATTATAATAAATATTCTTATTATATAATTTTCATAAGAGTGATTTTATTTACAGAAGATCAATTTCAGAGAATAAAACTTCTGCATTAAAATTTTTTATTAAATTATAGCTGTGTACATTAATGCATGTGTGGGGTACAATGTGCTGGTTTTATATACAATTTGAAATACTTTCATCAAACTGGTTAACATGGCCTTTACTGCACTTTCTTAATTATTGTGTTAAGACATTTATATTCTATACTTAGTAGATTTGACATGTACCCTTGTAAAATGCACCATAGGTGTGATGCAACCAATTACCCTCCCTCCACCTCCTTTTCCCCCATCATCTTGGGCTATAGATGGGTTATAGCTTTCATATGCAAGTGTGGGTGCTTACATATTGGTTTCATAATAGAGCTGAGTACATTGGATACATTTTCTTCCATTCTTGAGATACTTTGCTAAGAAGAATATGTTCCAGCTCCATTCATGTAAACATAAAAGAGGTAAAGTCTCCATATTTTTTTGAGATTGCATAATATTCCATGGTGTACATATACCACAATTTATTAATCCATTCGTGGGTCAATGGGCACTTGGGTTTCTTCCATGACTTAGCAATTATGAATTGGGCTGCAATAAACATTTTCTGGTGCAAATAACTTTGTTATAATGTGATTTTTGGTCTTCTGGATATATACCTATTAGAGAAAATGCAGGCTCAAAAGGCAGGTCTATTTTTAGAACCCTAAGTGATCTCCAAACTTCTTTCCAAATGGAATGTATTAGTTTACGTTCCCACCAGCAGTGCAGCAGTGTTTCCTTTTCTCCATATCCATGCCAACATCTATAGCTCTGGGATTTTGTAATGCAGACTAATCTTACTGGAGTTAGATGATATTAAAATTCTGATATATTTTTGTATTTTAATAACTATCTTCAGATTACATGTTTGAAAGATTACTATTTTCACAGGCAACTAATTTTCTCCCACATCTACATCAGTCAATGGATATTAGTTCTTTAAATTATCTGTTTGTCAAATATATAAAATATTTGCATCAATGAGATAACATTCAGTTTCACGTAACAGACAATCCAGCTAAAAGGAGTCTAAACACAGATTTATTATCTCACAAAGTGCAAGCCCAGAGGAAGTGTGGTTCCAGGATAGCAGCTCTAAGAGTTTATCAAGTACCAGTTCTGGGGGTCTAACCACGTGCTCACTGTTCTTGGGTTTTTGACAATGCCTCTCCTCATGACCACAATGACTGGAGCCATCCTAGGGTCCTCATGAGTAAACATGTCTACTGAAGATAAGAATCTCTTTCCTTCCATATGGTTCCATATCTTAGGGAAGAAAACACATCTAGGACGTTTGATAGGTTTCCCCAGGTTATCACTGGCCAGTGTTTAGTCACAAGGCCGTTCCTAAACTGACAAGGGGAATGCAACTGCCATGATTGGCTTATAATAATCTATTTCAAAGTTCCTCTCCCAGATAAACAGCATTAGCATCACCTGGAAACTTGTTAGAAATGATATTCTCAAGCCTTACCCAAGACCAGTGAATGAGAAATGCCAGGGAGTGGACCCTGTATTATATGTTTCAAATAAACCCTCCAGGTATTTCTTTTTTTTTTTTTTGAGACACGGCCTCAAGTTGTCACCCCGAGTAGAGTGCTGTGGCATCACAGCTCACGGCAACCTCCAATTCCTGGGCTCAAGCGAGTCTCTTGCCTCCACCTCCTAAGTAGCTGGGACTACAGGCGCCTGCCACAACGCCTGGCCATTTTTTGGTTGCAGCCGTCATTGTTGTTTGGCGGCCCAGGCTGGATTCAAACCCGCCAACTCAGGTGTATGTGGTTGGTGCCTTAGCCCGCTAAGCCACAGCCACTGAGCCCCTCCAGGTAATTCTGATGTACACGGAAGTCTGAGAACACTGAGTTAGCCAATCATGTTTTGACCCTTCCATGTGAGGAGGGATTCAATTTTGCCAGCTATCTGAACAAACATGAAAGTACCTGAGGAAAATTGAATTTCTGTAAGGAAAGAAAAAAAAAAGAATCAGACAAGTATATGGCTGTTGAGCAAACCCGAGCAATGTCTTCCACAATATCTCATTGCTCTTTATTTTGGGGTTTTCCCCGAATAATTCTACAACTTCCTTTATATCACATCCCCATTTAATTGTCATATTACAGGTAGACCTGCTACTCCCATATTTTATTGGAACTTTATTTCCTAGGACTGTTCTTTTTCTGTCTGGGTCCCCTCTTGATCAATTTTTTTGTTAATTTTGTTTTTAACTAGGACATAACGCCATTGGACATCACTCAGATACCTTTACCAGTAACCCAATCTCCAGACTGTTCATCATGCTCCATCTACATACCTTAAATGCTACCTCAATCATATAATTTCCACTTTCTGCAACTGCTAAAAACTGCTCAAGAGAATTGTGTGAATGTAAAGGATTGAAGATATTATTATTTGTTTCAATACTCATCTGTTACCTCAATGCTACTTGGAGATCTCACCTTGGCTGTCTCTGATTTCCCATGATAAGTATTCCTATTTCTCATTACATTCATAGTTTTTTCTCTCTCAGAAAATACTGTAACGTACTATTTTATTGAGAAAATAGAGAGACCCTTATTATATGTCCCTAACTTCCTTCAAGAAACTCATCTCCCTGCCTCCAATCTTGTCCTGCTCTGTGTAGAACATGCAGCCATAGCACCACGCACCTACAAGGGTATCCTCAACTCAACCCATTTTTGGTTTCTTTCCTCTTTTTCCTGTGAATGATATCTCTTCTCCTGCTGTCCTAGAGCTAATTTCTATATTTGTTTTGAATTCAACTATTCTGCCTGTTTTAGTTTCCCACTGTTTCTTTAATAAATTACCACAAATTTGAGACCCTAAAACAACACAAATTTATCCTTTTAACCATTCTGGAGGTCTCTTTTTCAGTGTAAGGTACTATGGAACATGTTCTCAGATTCTGAAGATTATGACATGGACATCTTCGCATTTTTCTGTCCACTGAACTGTCTCTTCTGCCATTTTGCTCCATAGAATCCCCTCTGTTTTCCTGAGTCCTCAAGATTTCCCTCTCTGCTGGGTTCATCCTTCCAGCCTATAAACCTGCTTAAATCTCTCCCAGTCTAAACAAAAAATGCTCTTCATTCTCAATTTCCTTCTTTTCTATATGATTGCTCCAATGCCATTCAGAATCAAACTCTTCGAAATTGGCTTTTATACATATTATCTCTTCACTGCCAAATCACTCCTCAATTCACTGAATAATTTTTCTACCCACCATTACACCAAAATAATTCTTTCTAAAATTGATTACAAACATCTTTGCTTTTCTAGTCCTTAAGTGACATCTTCTCAGCATTTGACATTGACGACTTTATTTCTTCCGTTCTCTCATACCTTGATGTCAGAAATAGCACTCTCCTCATTTTTCCCCCATTACACCAGTTTAAAATCTGTGCTGTGAACTCCTTCTTAATACCGTGCTTTAATAATAATGTGTTTTTGGTGCCATCATTCTTTTTTGTTTTTATTATGATGATCTACTTGAAAGAGCTTATTCACTCCCTAATTCTATCTATTCCATCTGTTCTGTGAAAAGATGTCCTCCAATGTTTGACTTCTTTGGACAGTCTATCCAACTGCCTGTTGGAAATCTCCACCTGAATGACCTGAAGGGAACTTAAACCCAACATATCTAAAAATGAATGATAGAGCAGCTTTTCTCCTTCCTCTACTTTCTAACTCATTTGTTAGTATCTCAGTTACCTAAGTTGACCCAGAAAATTCTTGAATCCTCCTTCTTAACCCCTACATTTAATAATCTTCTACAGTAGATAGAAGATAGTAGATGGTGGATCTCTGCATGCTCAATATCTATTGCAATTCTTTCTGGTATGTTTTCCTTTACTCAAAAAACTTGCAAACTAAATGATGACATTTCCCAAAGGCCTTTGAAGCTAGATATAATTGTAATTTAGGTCGCACTAACCAGATACTTTTATGTGAGGATTGGTTCAGAGCTGAGTTTTGAAAGGAGAGAATGACACAAAGCACTCAGTTTCCTGGGGGCACATTAAAACAGACAGCGTGAATGTGGTTGTTCTAGTAACTTCCCGGTTAATATATAGTTTTTATGCTCACACAAAAAGAAGAAACTCCCTTGGCAGAAGAAACTCCATGGTGTGATATTGAGATTTATTTCTGGAAGTTCAGCCTAGAATCTGATTCTTTACCCCTTTCAAACATTGTTAGCCATTTATACCCTATTAAAACAAACAAACAAACAAAAAAACCTTTCTAAACTAGCTAGAGTAGAAGATTTTGTTTCCTGCAACTGAACCCTAACAGATGCAACTATAAAATTACATGGGTGTTTATTCCTAAAAATATGCCAGATTGGTTCATGCCTATCCATTGCTCAGGTCCTTACTATCTCTGATCTGGGCGTCTACTTGGAAAAACTGATAATTTCTCCCTACATGTTTTAATTCTTCAAAGATACTTCACCTATAAGATTTAAACCCCAGAGTCTTTATTACAACAGGCAAATTCTGAGTTTCCCTGCTCTTGTCCATCTTTCTTTCCTCAACTCCCACCACGTGTCTATGCTCATTTCATGCCCCAACTATCAGGCTCTAAACACAAGCCCTTACGTTGTGCCTGTGTGATTCTTCTTCTGTGTCCCACCTTGCAGACATCTGTGTAGATTTCAAAGTACAACTCCATTACCTCCCTTTCTATAAAGGCTTCCTTGACTCATTCTGAAAGTTGTAGACCCCCTCTTTCTATGTGTTAAACCATTGTTTACCTGCCTGTCCATCTGTCCTCTTGGCCCTCATTTAATTCAAGAACCCTGTACAGTCTCATGCCATGAAACATTTTGGTCAGTAATGGACAACATATACAACAGTACTCCATATGATTATAATGCTGCATTTTTACTGTACCCTTTGTATGTTAGATGCATAAATACTTAATATGATGTTACCGTAGCCTGCAGTATAACCTGCTATATGGGTTTATAGCCTGAAGCAAATGGATTTATTGGCTCCATTACATAACCTAGGTGTGTAGTAGGCTATACCATCTAGGTTTACGTAAGTTTGCTCCCACGATGTTTGCACAATGACAAAATGGTTTAATGATGCACTTTTCAGAAAACATTTCTGTCATTAAGTGATACATGACTGTTAAATACATCATATTCCTGTGCCCACACAGGACCAAGCCACATGGTAGTTAAGTCTTCCATAAGCATTCGAAGAATGAAAATATCACTCACTGAGAACCAAAGAAACAGGAGAGTGGAGTTGAGTCTCCACTATCAACAAATGTATATCAGGTCCCTACTAAGTTAGGTTCTAGGGATAAAATGATAAAAATGATGATCTTTCTTGAAGCTGATAGTCTTTTGAGAAGACAGTTAAAAAATAAATAAATAAAACATAAGCAAAGTAATGACAATTGGTAATAAGTACTTTGGGAGAAACAAGACACTGAAGATGATCTGAAACTCTGGGATTTCTAAGGGAATTTCAGCTTAGGAGGGGCAAAATTAAGCCTGATTATGCTCACAGTCCAAAGGGAAAGATCACTGGAAATTAAATCCTTTATAAGGTCCTTTTTGAAAGCCCATCCTTGGCTTACTGTCCTTGTAGAGTATGAACTTTCCCCAGCCCATCATCCCAGTTTGGTAAACCCTCACTTCAGAATCAAGTTCCCTCCCCAATTTTTCAAGCCTGTATCACCCAGTCTCAGAATAATGCTTTTGGCACTTATGTAGAAAGCTGACGCCCTTGACAAAGATCTCTATATCAAGGTGGGCTATGCTGATGCCTCTTAACTTTTTAAATGCTTAACATGCATCTGTTAGATGCTTTCTCAGCTTTTCTCTCTCCCTTAATCTCTGTCTGCCTCTCTCTCACCCACACATTCAGTCTCACATCTACCAATGGGGGATGTGAATTCTTGGAGTTTAAACCTTCTTAGGGAAAAGAAATATCTTCCTAAAAGGCCTATAATTTGTAAGATTGTTTCTCACAGTGGTCCACACTTTTCATTGTTACTGAGCATCTTTTATGTCCCAAATACACGCATCATGCTGGGGATACAGAAACAAGTATCAAGGGTCCCTCCTTTCAAACTCTGAGAGTCCAGTGACAGGCCCATCTACCTCCTCATATTTTGCATCTCCAGACTTTTCTGTTGGTCGTCACTCCCTTGAGTCCACACTACTTACCTGGATCAGCTTCCCCTGAGCTTGTGACTGTCTCAATTTTTTCCCTAGCAATTATTACATTAGATCTTATTTTTTTAAACCTAAAATCTGTTTCTCCATCTAGATTGTGAGTTCCCCAGTTTTGCTTTCCTGTTTCTACTACAATGCTTAGCAGATAACAGATGCTAAATGAACATCTCTTTGGCTCAGAAAAGACTTCAAGTGACTTTCTAAACTCTTGTTAAATATTTGAGGAAAAATAGGATCCATCTCTTTTCCTGTTGGGAAAATAATTCTAAGAAAAGAAGCATAGTCCTCCTTTGCAATTATATAGTCTATTTCCTGTTAAAGCTCCTTGGTATGAGAAAGAATTTTGTAAACAGTAAAGAATGATCCCTATGTAAATGACAATCACTGCTGTGTTACCAGATGAGTCAGAGCTGTGGAACAACTTGTTTCCTAAGTAACCCCACTTCACAAATGTGAACTCAGAGAGAGAGCATCAATGACTAACTTAAGGCCAACCAGTCACTCTCTCAAGGCTCAGCCATGCAGAACTCAGTTCTTCTCACACAAGCAAGCACTGTAAGAACTTAGTGAATTAAAAAACATTGATAGGTCAGCACCTGTGGCTCAATGGGCTAAGAGGCCAACCACATACACCTGAGCTGGCGTGTTCGAATCTAGCCTGGGCCTGCCAAACAACAATGATGGCTGCAACCAAAAATTGGCCAGGTGTTGTGGCAGGCGCCTGTAGTCCCAGCTACTTGGGAGGCAGAGGCAGGAGACTCGCTCGAGCCCAGGAATTAGAGGTTGCTGTGAGCTGTGATGCCACAGGACTCTATCCAGGGTGACAGCTTGAGGCTCTGTCTCAAGCCAAAAAAAAAAAAAAAAAAGATTTTGTTTTCTCTAGGCTTTCTAACCCTAGCTAAAAAAGTTTAGGAGGAGAAATTAAACAATCTGAGCTCTGAACTTAACTCCATTACTACTAGTTTTGGGTTAGCTACAAGTCCCAAAGTTGGCATACTTTGACACTTGCCAACAACAATGACACTTGCCATTTCAGTTTCTTAGATCAAAGGAAATAATACCTAAATTGCATAGTCTAAAGAGGACTTCACATTGTGGTACTACCATTTCCATTTTTTTTGTAGGCTTTGTAGACTACCTTTGGCAAACACTCTGTCTTCTCCTAGCTTTATAACACCAAATTTGAATGGGTAATTTAGTGCAAGATGCTGTATGAGTTCTAAATACATGTTAAATTTATTTTAAAAATATGTAAATAAATGAAGCTAAAATAAATTTGCAGACAAAAGCCCATCAAACAGCACAAGCAATATGTCCATTCCGAATCTCCTAACAGTAGAAAAAGAACCCTAACAGTAGAAAAAGAACCCATTTTTGTATCTTCCTTCCTTTTTTTATGACGTAAACATAAAATAAACATAGAGATCTAAGCACATGGCTAAAGCAGGCTATTATAATGACTTAAATTCATTTGTACCAAAAATAATAAATACTTTTGGCTTTCATTTACATAGAACCACGTCTGGTTAGCCCTTCCTTAAAACAAGAATTTCCAAGATCTATAAATCAAGTTGCTAACATTTGAGTAGTAGCTGGAGTCCTTTTTCAATTTCATTTTACTTCAAGATGATGCTTAAAGATGTTTTAAAAAATTAGCAGTACCAAACAAATGCTTTCTTTCAGATTTGAAAAATCCCAGACCCCACAGCGTTTGAGAAAAATCTCTTTAACCTAACCAGTCATTTCTTTTCGAGTCAGTGACATGAAAAAGTCCTGCCCTAACTCAGAATCTCCACTCTGCAACTACCCTCAGAGGAGACAGCAGTGCTGAGGGTAAGTGTTTAAGCTAAATTTGGATCAAAACACAAGCAACGTTGCCTAAAAGGCAGACTCACTTCCTGCTCTCCTGTCGGCTAACGGAATCACGCAAGCCCCAAGTTTCCGAAGCTTAGGGAGCAGCCACAACTTGTCTGAGAGGCCAGCAGACCTGCTGTGCTGTCGCACCATCAACATCGCGTCCCAAGGCGGTGCCTGTATCCTTTCAGGCTGAAAGCTTCATTTGTGTTCGGTTCTGCAGAAACCCCAGAGACAGAGCTGCTTTGACAGCTTCCCACTCACTGAGGGGTCACCTGTTGCCTTGCCCAGGCCAAGGGAGGTCAGCTTCTCAACGGGAATTTTTAAAAAGGAGACAGGCACGGGTCTATCCATAAAAGGATCTCTTTGAGGTTGGTGAAAAAAAAAGCAATGCATTTTGTATTCCCGGTTAGGCCCTCTGGAATGAGGCCGCCTGAGAACAGCCCTGTGAACAGTTCCTACTGGAGGACAGCCAACCAAGGCCGCCCAGACGGGTTTTCACAGGACCTCTAGCTGCCTCTGCTAACCCAGAGGCAGACGAAATTGGAGTCAGGGCAGCCACCTCCTGGCCCTCACCCCCACCCCCAGCCCTGGGCGTCTGCTGAGCAGCCCAGGCCCTCACCAAGCCAGCTGCCTCTTGACAGGACAAAGTAATTTAGGGTCAAGGACGGGAAGCCAGATTTAGGCAGACAAAACATGAGGAAAAACTGACATTTGTTGAGGACCATATGGAGGCTTCATCCTACTTTTCCTCCCTTCCCTCGTGGGCAAATGTAAAAAGCAATCCACACTCCCCTTTCCCTCCATATACCTGCTCGAAGAAAGTTCAGCCACATTTTGACACAAGTAGAAGGCCCACGTGGAGTTCCAGGGAGCATTTCTTAGGTCCCTTTGCCCCTTGCCTTCCCTCTGGGGACCCTGGCCACATTCCAGGAGGCAGCCCAGTGCTCTGGGCCTGTAGGCCCGGGAATGCCATGGGCAGTGCTCAGCAGTGCCTGTGGGAAGGAGCCTTGTAAGGAGCTGCACAATTGTTCCTTGCCAAGAGATTTTTCTCCTTCCTCCCTGAGATTTAAAGGATGTCCCCACTCAGGGGACCCGCTCTGAGCAGCTGGACAGACAGGTCTCCTGGGCCGAGTGACCTCCCTCTCATCCCGTCCGCCTGCTCCCCTATCTCCTGAGACAAACAGGTGTGAGCTGTTGAATTTTATGCCTTGTTCTTTGGCTCGTGGTCTGCTCCTGTTTCCACAAGGGAATAATGCTCATTTGCCTTTTTCCACAGTTATTTTAGAGAGCTCCTCTGTGAAGGCTTCAGAGTCCTTCAGATATTTCCTTGTTTCTATGGTCTGTATGTACAACTACTGCTGAGTTTTCATGAAGTTCTTTAGCTACCCCCAGGGGAGCCTGGACTTTAAGGCTCTTCTCCTGGCACTGCAGCATGGAAACTTCATCAAGACATTTTTTTTGAGACACAGTCTCTCTGTATTGCCCTTGGTAGAGTGCTGTGGCATCATAGCTCACAGCAACCTCAAACTCTTGGGCTTAAGTAATTCTCTTGCCTCAGCCTCTCAAGTAGCTGGGACCATAAGTGCCCACCACAACATTCAGCTATTTTATGGTTGTATTTGTCATTGTTTAGCAGACCCCAGCCAGGTTCCAACCAGCCAGCCCTGGTACATGTGGCCGGTGTTCTAACCACTGACCTATGGGTGCTGAGCCTTCATCAAGATTCTTAACCCCAAGTGGCCAAGTCCAGGTCTTTGTAGTATGGCTGGAGGACCCTGAGTCTAACCATTCCATGGGCTGGAGCTCATAGCATTGACTGTATTGGTGCAGTTCCCTAGAAAGCCCCTTCATTCCAGACCCGGTTCTCAGCTACCAAGAGGTAGCAAAATCACTGGGAGTATAGATTTAACACCACGACATTCAGAGACAAACCTATAACAAGAAAATTCAAGAAGAAAACAAAAGAACTCCAGTGTGATCCACTAACACAGTCTTTTGTGGT
The DNA here is from genome assembly GCA_963573935.1 of Arctocebus calabarensis. Classification (NCBI taxonomy): domain Eukaryota; kingdom Metazoa; phylum Chordata; class Mammalia; order Primates; family Lorisidae; genus Arctocebus; species Arctocebus calabarensis. Next base: position 16,626 of record CAUYON010023264.1, read on the forward strand.
ACCAAGTCTTTATTAGATTCGGTGTGTGTTCTTCTAGAATCTGCACATGTTCTTATTGTTGTTTACTTAAGCCCGGAGTGGTCTTGCCTCACTCAACCCACTGGTTCATCAGAGGCTGATGGCTGTTTAGCTGCTGGTAGGATGCTATGTGCGCGAACCACATCTGAGCGTGCTGGTGCTGGTAAAGCATCTTTTTAGTTGAATAATGCAAGACAGCACACTTGGGGAGGTGGAAGGCACGCAGTAGCAGTTCAGAAGGAAGACAAAGAGGAAACAGACTGCTGACTCTGGTGGGAAGCAGGGTGGTATGTGGTGTCCCTCACATCGAGACAAAGATCCCAGCAAATTACCACAATGCCAAACAGAGGGCCATGACAGACACAATGGCACCGCAGCATCCCTCCTTTGTCCAACAATTAAGAGAAAAATTATAGTATTTGCTTTTGCTGTTTTCAGTCAAGAGTATTAAAAGATATGTTTAGTTTCCCCCCTGCAACGCATTTTAAAATTTCTCAGGTGAAGAGTATGGAAGAGGCAGACTCCGACAGGCCTGTGGACCCACACAGGCCTACAGACTCCCACAGGCCTGTGGACCCACATAGGCCTGCAGACTCCCACAGGCCTGCAGACTCCCACAGGCCGGCAGACTCCCACAGGCTGGCAGACCCCCACAGGCCTGCAGACCCACACAGGCCTGCAGACTCCCACAGGTCTGCAGACTCCCACAGGCCTGTAGACCCACACAGGCCTGCAGACCCACACAGGCCTACAGACCCACACAGGCCTACAGACCCACACAGGCCTGCAGACTCCCACAGGCCTGCAGACTCCCACAGGCCTGCAGACTCCCACAGGCTGGCAGACTCCCACAGGCCTGCAGACTTCCACAGGCCTGTAGACCCACACAGGCCTGCAGACACCAACAGGCCTACAGAGTCCCACAGGCCAGCAGACTCCCACAGGCCTGCAGACTCCCACAGGCCTCCAGACTCCCACAGCCCTGCAGACCCACACAGGCCTGCAGACCCACACAGGCCTACAGACTCCCACAGACCTGCAGACCCACACAGGCCTGCAGACCCACACAGGCCTGC
>CAUYON010023265.1:0-19109 GCA_963573935.1 Arctocebus calabarensis
ATTTATTTATTTATTTATTTATTTTTGAGACAGAGCCTCAAGCTGTCACCCTGGATAGAGTGCTATGGCATCACAACTCACAGCAATCTCCAATTCCTGGGCTCAAGCAAGTCTCTTGCCTCCACCTCCCAAGTAGCTGGGACTACAGGCATCCGCCACAACGCCCAGCCATTTTTTTCTTTTTGGTTGCAGCCGTCATTGTTGTTTGGCGGGCCCGGGCTGGATTTGAACCCGCCAGTTCAGGTGTACGTGGCTGGAGCCTTAGCCCGTTGAGCCACAGGTGCCGAGCCTCTCTTATTTTTTAATTGCTCATCTGGTTAAAAAAATGAAAGAATTTTAATGAAAAGATTCTGCAGTTTTTGCTTTATGGTATAAACAGAAATGATTTTCCAGAATCCTCTAAGAGACAGTAAAACGAGACTTCTTTGGGAGTCCCTTTTAGTTTGGAACTGCCTTCTCCATGAAGGTTTAGGGGTTGGGGCAGGGGCTAGGTAGTTTTCCAAGAAAAGTGAATCCAACGAGCCTATGCCTGGTCTGTGAACTTGTCCCTTTACAAGTTTTCAGCAATAACGAAAAGCAGAGTGTAGGCTGGGTACGGTGGCTCATGCCTTCAATCTCAGAACTCTGGGAGATAGGCAGGTTGCCTGAGCTCATGGGTTCAAGACTAGCCTGAGCTAGAGGGAGATTCCATCTCTAAAATTAGCCAGGTGTTGTGGTGGGCACCTGTAGTCCCTGCTACTTGGGAAGCTGAGGCAAGACAGTTTGAGATTGAATCTAAGAGTCTGTGATTGCAGTGAGCTATTATGCCAGGCACTCTACCCAGGGCAACAAAGGTCTCAAAAAAAAAAAGTGTTTCTAAAGACCACAGCTGACTGTCAGCACAACACCCTGTTTATCTCAGGGACCCTCTGCTGTCTGACCCTCCCCCAACATCTTTGAGAGGCTTCATCCCCTCCAGCCCCCAGCCTCATCTCTAGCACATACCCACACTCCCTATTCCTAATACTCTGTGCCCAGATGTCCAGGGGTCCTGGTAGGGAACACCACCTAGAATGTTCTCTGTCTCCCACCTTGAAATTTTCCCCATACTTCTTCTGAAATACGTGCCTTGTCTCCGGTCATACCACCCTGAATGTGCCTAATCTCATCTGAAAGACCATTCTTCAGGGTTTTGCTGCTTTGAATTCAATCTTTACTATCTCCACCAGTCCTCAGTTGAATTACAGGGCTAGAACAACACATAAAGCATATTCAGGAATAGAAAACTCATGGAGAATGAACCAAAAGACAAGGAAGTTGTGATTTTAAAAAATAAATAAATAAAAGTAGGGAGAGAGAACTAAGCCAGGGGCTCTGACCTGTTGTCCCACGTGAGGATTATGTGAGGACTTTTTTGCTCATCTGTGGAGGCAGTTATCATGAAAAGCATGCTTGGACCATTTGTTTGTTTGTTTGGGGGGTGGGTTTTTATTTTCTCATCAGCTTTCATTAGTGTTTGTGTATTTAATGTGTGGCCTAAGATAACTCTTCTTCTTCCAGTGTGGAACAGAAAAGCCAGAAGGTTGGACACCCATGGTAGGGATTATCTTATTTAAAAAGATAGGTGAGGTCATTGGTTAAACAAGTCATAAAGGCCCTAGGTTACAGAGAAGGGTACAAAAAGGAAAAGAAAATTTAAAAGGATTAAAAATTAAAATCAAATTTTAAATTTGATCAAAATTAAATTAAATCATCCCTTTGGGATGATTTATTCCAAATAAATAAAGTGGTGGATCTTAAGCAGAAAAATAATTGAATAAACTAGTCTTCATTTCACTGTGTTAAATGGCTAACATGTCACCTCCCACTGTCTTGGCTTCTCATCAGCTTCCCCTTTTGTTCTACCCACTCAACTTCCGCCTAAACCCAATCAAAATGTTCACTTTACTTTAAAAATGACATCAATATGGGACTAGGGTACTACCGCAAAATACCAAGGGACACATCTTGGTGGGAGGTGGGCACCTTCCAGCAAGCCTCTTTAATCGCTGCCTTTCTGTGACATTTCAGTAGACATAAATCTGGGTTGGTTGGTTTCATTCTGTGTCCTACAGAGGCCAGGTATAGTCCCTTCATTCATTCATTCATCAAATATGTATTATGTACCCACCATATCTCAGGCACTGCTAGGCTCCAGAGATCCAAAATGAAAGCCAGATTGCAGACTTCAAGGACCTCATGTGCGGATAAACTAACTCTCAAAAAAAATCACAGCCCTGATTTTGGAATATTTGCCAAATCTGTGATGTAAATATTCCCATTACAGCCTCCCACCATTTAACTGGTTCATGACACTCCTGAACGTAGCAGTCATCTCTCCCCGCTGATACCAGCGGGGTCCAGTACAAATAGAGTGAAGTGAGGATGACAAGTCAACCATCAGAACAGAGAGGCAAGTGCAGAGTGCTGCAGAGCCAGGGGAAGAAGCAAAGTCTACCCGCCAAAGGTCAAGGGCAACAGAAAAGAGAGATCACGGACTTCAGCCCCTGAAGGAGAGAAATGAATTTTTACAATGCGCCCCCAGACTGTGAGCTGGAGGAGGACGCAGACGGTGCTTTCTTCTCCACTGTCTTTCTTGAAATGTCTTTCAGTGGACTTCTCAGTATACAGCCTGGACATACATGACATCTATGAGGCTGAGATTTTGAAGCACAGGGAATTAATATGATTAGTTTGTCCCTTTTTCCCGGGGGCTGTACAAGTGGTTTTCAGATTTTGCAAAAGGAAATCTTGCCATTGCTAAGTGCATCACGAAAACTCATTTTATTATTTTGACTTCAGCTTTAATTAACTGTACGTATGGCTGCTCACTCATCAGGGTCAAATGGCCGGCTGGGGATGGATCTTGCTGGCATCTGGGCTGAGTTAGCATGTGCCACTGGGGTTTGGGTCTGTGATGAGAGGTTATAAAGGAGAAATTCTGGAAAGGTTACAAAACTCAGGTGCCAAAAGCAACTGCATTGGCTCCTCTAAAGTGAGAACAAAAGAACAAATGGCCATAGAAAAACATTCCAAGGTAACAAATCAAACTCACTCTACAGCAAAGGTTGACCAAGGACCATTCCAGCCCGTTGGAGGTTTGGACAGGCACTGAAGTATCCATTGGTTTTAAAACTTAGCAATTTTCAAAATAAATATTCAACTTCGGCTCGGCACCTGTGGCTCAGCCAGCTAAGGCGCCAGCCATATACACCTGAGCTGGCAGGTTCGAATCCAGCCCGGGCCCGCCAAGCAACAATGACAGATGCAACTAAAAAATGGCCGGGCGTTGTGGCGGGCACCTGCAGTCCCAGCTACTTGGGAGGTGGTGGCAGGAGACTCTCTTGAGCCCAGGAATTGGAGGTTGCTGTGAGCTGTGATGCCATGTCACTCTCTCCAGGGTGACAGCTTGAGGCTCTGCCTCAAAAAAAAAAAAAAAAATTTCAACTTCATACCACTAAATTCAGTAACACAGGATACCAGTGATCCAGAAAATACCACTCCACAAAGATGCAAGTCCCTTTGGCAACCACTTTTGTTTGTGCTACTGCTAAATCACATTTTTTATTTTTAATTCAAAGCTCAAAAGACAGTGGAAAAGAGTTTTGTAACCCTGGTAGACCACTGGACTTGCTGCCTTCCAGAAGAGAGGGCTTTCTTTCTGGAAAGTGAATGTTTCTGTGTAATTGTTTAAAAATGAATACTGAAGCTGTGTCCACTAAAGCCAAAAACAACCAGTCTATTTGATGATCTTAGCTGGAAAAACCTATCAATTCATTATTGATATTGTATAGACAAACAGTTGGTTCACTAAAGGTTCAACTGGCTATCTCAAGCACCTGGAAAGAAGATACAACTCCAAAAGAAAGAGAGAGGAAGAGATGGAAAAAAGAAGGAAGGGTGGAAGGAGGAAAACGGTGACTATGTGAGGTGATGATGGCAATTATTTCACCATGGATATGTCCATCAAAACATCAAGTCTTGGCTCGGTGCCTGTGGCTCAACGGGCTGGGGCGCCAGCCACGTACACCTAAGCTGACGGGTTCGAATCCAGGCTGGGCCCGCCAAGGAACAATGACAGCTGCAACCAAAAAATGGCCAGGCGTTGTGGCGGGCGCCTGTGGTCCCAGCTACTTGGGAGGCGGAGGCAGGAGACTCACTTGAGTCCAGGAATTGGAGGTTGCTGTGAGCTGTGATGCCACGTCACTCTCTCCAGGGTGACAGCTTGAGGCTCTGTCTCAAAAAAAAAAAAAAATTAAGTCTTGCACCTTAAATAAATGCAATTTTTATTTGTCTATTATACTGCAGTGAAGATAAAAAGAAGAGAATAAAAGACACCACTCCAGAGCAAACATAAGAATTGTGAAACAAGGAAAATACTTAAAAGTAACTAGCAAAAGCCTCCAGCATCCTAAAACATTAATCATAAGAGGCCAATTACGATCAAGTTTTCTTTGATTCTTTTATTGAAATGAATAATTCTTCACTAACGGCGATAATCTCAGACCTTCTTTCAATAAAAAACTTTGTGTGCACTCCATTGGATTCCAACTTCGTGCAACATGACTGTATCTTCAGATTGCTACAAGGGCTCAGTAAAGATTTTCTTAGAAGCACGAGCACAGTGGTAAGGAATATCTCATCTACTGTTGTTGAACATACAAACTCAGTAGCCTAAAGACCCCCTAAGCTACAAAACAATTTCCTAAAATTGTTAGCATTTAAAATTTTCCCTATGGCACTCTACCAAGGGTAACAGCTTGAGACTCTGTCTCAAAAAATATATAAATATTTCTCTATGAAGCAACAATATTAATAGTTTGTATTGAACTGTATTTCTTATTTGTATCCTAGCTGCTTCAAACAGTGAGAGTGTGGGGGACCGGGAGAGCAGAGAAGGGGAAGGAGGGGGGCAATGGGGGGGGTCAAGGGATAAGGTTCACCTTTGGGGGGCAGGACACAAATATAAGAGGGTCTTTGTCTAACAAAAGCAATCATTGTAGCCTACTTCTGTCTACCCTTCATAAATCCCCAACAATAATAAAGAAAAAAAAAATACTCTGGGTGGCACCTGTGGCTCAGGGAGTAGGGCACCAGTCCCATATACCGAGGGTGGCAGGTTCGAACCTGGTCCCGGCCAAAACTGCAACAACAAAAAAATAAAAATAAAAATAATCTATAAAAAATAAAAGTACTCATGGTTTTGACAACAGACACATATATTTCCAATCATTAAAATATGATAAAATGCCAAAAGCATATACTTACAAGAAGGAATATTATCATACCAGAAATCCAGACTAAGGAGAGTTACTCAAGTTACTCAATTACTATAATTAAGTCCTAAATTTGATTCATATTTTTTAGGAATTTTAGTGACTATTATAATTCCCCCTCAGTAAAATAGAAGTTTCTTCCTTGGCACTACAAGCTAAGAGAAATGTATTGCATGAGTCCTTAGATAAAGAATCCTGAACAACAATAATAGGTGACTTTTGAAGCAATTTTAAAGATACATTTTCTTGGCTTGGCACCTGTAGTTCAAATGGCTAAGGCGCCAGACACATACACCAGAACTGGTGGGTTCACATCCAGTCCAGGCCTGACAAACAACAATGACAGCTACAACCAAAAAATAGCAGGGCGTTGTGGCGGGTGCCTGTAGTCCTAGCCATTTGGGAGGCCAAGGCAAGAGAATCACTTAAGCCTAGGAGTTGGAGGTTGCTATGAGCTGTGATGCCACAGCACTCTACCCAGGACAACAACTTGAGGCTCTGTCTCAAGCAAAAAAAAAAAAGATTCATTTTCTTCATGTGAAAATTTCTTATAACCTCCAGGGTATAATATTCAATCATAATTTTATGAGGGCTATTCTCCAGAGAAGTAAACTAATGTGGTCGATGTATATGATTTTCTAGGGCTATAATTTGATGAGGAGACATAGCCTGAAAAATCTAGAGTAGATGGTTAGAAATTCTATGAGACAACCTTTCCAACTATAAAATGTGGCTGTTCTTTTAACACATGACTTAAGATTGAGTTCCCTTAAGTGAGCCTGTCACTCACCCGGGGCCTGAAATTAGATCTCCGTGCTTTCAGTAATGGAAGTGTGAAGAGCAAGATAAGTTTGGGGTTTGAAAATCAAAGAACAACACACTGGATCTGTCTTGGTATCTGCCCCACCCATAGGCCCACACCCCATGCATATGGCAAAGGGAATCGGTCCGGAGCTGTCACTTGACTTAGAGGCCAATAAGCCATAGATCGAGTAAGCCCATGATGTGACTAGTGAAGAAAAGCAACATCTTATCCTCACCTATGGCCAGATTCATGGAAGAGTTCCCTATAATAAAAGAGAGCTTAACAAGAGAAAAGCAAATTCATCTAATGTAAGTTTTACATGACACAAGAGCCGTCAGAAATGAAGAGCCAAAGAAATAGAGAAACTTGTTTATTTTTGTGCTTAGATTTGATGAAGAGTAGGCAGTTGTCGAGAAGTATGATTGGAAAATGGAAAACAGAAGGGTATGATCTGACACTAACAAGCTGTCTGTTCAGATTGTTCTCCTTGTCCACAGTGTGTCTTCAGAGGTAAGAAGTTCCTTTCTTCCCAGTCTAGGGTGGGCATCTTGGAATGAAAGTTGGTTTACCTACATCAGAAGATGGTCAGCTGGGTTTTATGGAGTGTTTCAGGGGAAGGGGTGTGGGGGAAGGTGAGAACGACCTTCCTGCTCTGCTGTTCCTTGAATGCCAAGCTGCCACATTTGGGAGTACCACATCCGGCACCCCACCACATGGCTTGGCTTGAAAACATGGACTTGTCCATTCTCATTATTTCCCTTCATCATATAAACCAAGAAATCCTGAGATTGGAGCAATTTGCTGGGGAAACAGCAGTTGAAAGATCATGACAGACATAGAAGCCAAAATTCATGTTGCCCCATGTGTAAAATAAAGCTTAAAAAGAGAGAAAGCTAAGAGAAACAGAAGATTTGAAGTGGGAAGATGAGAAAGCTGGTGGAGAAAGTACTGATGTGCAGTGGGGGCAGAGCCGGGTCAGCTTCTGAGAGCTGGAATTCAGATCATTCAGCCTCTTTCTACTCCATGGGCCCTGCCCTTTCCTGTCTGGTTCTTCAGTTTTTCCTGGTTTCTTATGTACATGAACTCTTAAAATAAATGGTAAATTACCTAAGGTAATATTCTAAGTCACTCTGTTTGTACCCAAAGAGTTTAAATTAAAATATATTGTTCTATCTATGGAATGTGTCTTTTGTCTCGCCCACAGACTGATTTCAGGAATATGTTTAGCCAAAGGCAGAATTGTTTTCAAGCACCATCACCTTTGGGGCCTGGAAAAACTAAAATCAATTAAAGCCCCCAAGTTTTTACCATCTAGCACAAAAGAAACAACTTCAATCTAAGAGAAATATTAAGAGCAAGTTACTAGTTTTTCCTCGATGAGGGGAAAAAAAATAATAGTAAATGTGTCTTGAATACTTGATTTTAAGCAGCACTGTTGCCTGGCCAGGACCAGGGATGGTTAGTCTTAGATAATCCAAGACATTTTTATAGTAGAGCCCATCTAAAATTGAAAAATATCAACCCAAAACAGCAATTTTATTTTGAAGAACTAATGGAAGAAAAGAAAGATGATAAAATTGACTAAAGGAGTTTTCTGAGAATAGCCAGTCTGCATTTGAATCCTGGTCCCTCAATTTGCTTGAACGTGTGAGCTTGAACAAGTTTCTATGCCTTCATTTCCTCCTCTGTAAAATGGAGTAGTTATGGTACCTCTTTCATGGAGTGATTGTGAGTTTTAAATGAAATGATCTATGGTGATCACTTAGTGCAGTGCCTGGCATACAGCAGGCACTCAATAAATTCAAGTCATTACTATCCCTCCTCTGGTGATCCTGTTTAAGTTACTCCAATCACTTCATTCACAGGCACTGTACTTAGGAACCACCTCCAGAAAGTTTTAACAGAGTAGAATTAAAAGGTAAAGCATACTCCCAGAAGGTGGTTCAACTGAGTAGGATGACATGAGGACATTTGGGGACTACATGCTCGTGTTTGACAAACTAAAGTTCCAAAGGCATGGTTGAGAATGAAGAAGCCATCTTATGATAGTAAACATTCAAATGGCCATCCAAAGACCTGGTATCCTGTAGGAAAATACCTATTTAAAAACTACAAATTAACTGTTAATAAAACAACATTTTAAAACACTTTCTGTTCTTTTATTGTTTTCATACTCACTATTGTTGCTGCTAAACTCTTACAAGCTTGTTTCGGTAGAATTTCACCTTCCCAAAGGTGCAATTCTCAGGGCACTATCAGTGTCCCACTTGTACATATCTTATCCACAGCTCTGTGCCTTCAGGTTTTTTATAGAACCAAAGAGCTGCTTTGCCCCAATGTGGCAGAATAGAAAAAGAAATACCCTTGGGAATAGCTTTCTCTCAAAGAGTTAGGGGAGTCGGTGTATAAATATTCCAACTCCCTTACACTTCAGGTAGGATAATTCAAAGGCAAGATTTACCCCACTTCTCCAGAGTTTTACTACAGAATTAAGCCCTGGTGACCCACAGTAGTTTCTGAGTTACTAATATACCTTTCTTTGCTGTCTTTTCTTCTCAGCATTACTTTTCTACCCTTTTCCCCTCCACTGATGTTCTTGTTGAAATGGATTGTTTCACAAGAAAAAATCTCGTTTCCTCTCAGATAAACAATTTGCCTTGAATCCTTTTCTCGGGTTCTGTCTATGTGAAAGCCCAAATCTCTGCAGGAACCTTTTGCATATTAAGCAATCCAGAGTGTCCACGAAAGCAGTTAAAACTCCCCATCAGTCTTCTCATCGATTTTTTTTTCCTTCTTCCCCCTAGATTTGCTGGACTGCAGCAATGTCTGTCAAGGCGCCGGAGCCTAGGAACTAGAAATCCTTTGATGGGTCTACAGTGAAAAAATATCAGTGTATCTCTGCCAAGGGACAGCCTCACTTTTTCAGGGGAACTAATCTGAAAGACAGAGACAGAACTCAGTGGTTGCATTTCATCTTCACGCTCTGATACAAAGTGGCTGGATCACCTTTGCCAGGTATCAGTTTTCCCATGGTGAGGACTGCCAAGCAATTAGGTTCTTGCTTTCTCCAAATTTCAGCAGGAACACCGAAATTTTATTTTTAACTGTGCAAGAAGATGTTGCCATGGCAACATAATGAACTCCAAGAGCAATCTGATTGATTGATGATATTGTAGGGAAGGAGATTGACATGAAGGCAGTGAGTAAACATCATATAGCTTTATCACCCTGGACTTAGCTTATACGTCTTGGTTATTAGCGACTAACAGTATATTATACCTGTCTATCATTCTAAAGAGACCTTTTCCTGCCCTAGTTCCCCAAAGCAAGATGATGGAGAAAGAAACCGGTAAATCAATCATCAGGAAAGCAGGCTGGTCTCATGAATTTAAGAGACGTGATAAATGTGGCTGAAAGAACATAATATTTGCTAGGCAGGCGGGGCATAATGGAGCACTCAGATGCCCCACCCACCAGGCAATGGCTGGACCATGATGCTTCTCCCTGCCCTAAGAACATTTTACTTTCGGCCATTCTCTCCTTTCAATTAATCTTCCTCGCCAACTCCTTGCACGGACGCTGTTCTTGCCCTGGAAGGTAAGGGAGCATGCCAGTAGGGCAGAGAGGCTGTGACTTATGGCAGTTCTCATCTCACAGGAAGGGATGTAGAAAGCCCTCTGCTTGGTACAGAGAGAAAATTCCCATGGATTCTCCTGGGAGTCCCAAGATCATCTCAGGGGCGCCATGAGGCCAAAGCTATGCTCATGATCCTTACTCAGATTTTTTTTTCTTTCTTTTTTTTTTTTTTTTGGCCAGTGCCGGGTTTGAACCCATCACCTCCAGTATATGGGGCCAGCACCCCACTCCTTTGAGCCACAGGCACCACCCCCTTACTAAGATATTATTGCTTTTCACATTTTCACTTTTTTCAGGAAGGTATAATGGAGTTTTCCAGTCTACACAACAGATAGTATCACAACAGTCTGAAAGCGTATGTCTTCCATTAGATAGATATAAGCTTAATGCTTAAACAGACACTGTCTTCTATGAAGGCAGACACAAAAGAGATTTCAAAAAAATGTAAAAGAAAAAAATACTTTTCTTACTAATTTTTTTTAGAAAATATAAGTTATTCTTCATTTTAAAAGTTATTTATGTTAATATGTAATGACTTTTTTTTTTGTAGAGACAGAGTCTCACTTTATCACCCTTTGTAGAGTACGTGGTGTCATAGCTCACAGCAACCTCCAACTCCTAGACCTAGGCAATTCTCTTGCCTCAGCCTCCGGAGTAACTGGGACTACAGGGGCCTGTCACAACACCCAGCTATTTTTCTGTTGCAGTTTCACCAGGGCCGGGTTTGAACCTGCCACCCTTGGTATATGGGGCCCGCACCCTATCTCTGAGCCACAGACACTGCCCAGTATGTGATGAGTTTAATGAATTAATAATTTTTGTTTTAATTTCTAATACAGTTAACATCGATTAAAAAAATCCATTTCAACAAGAGCTCTTTGGGGTTTCAACAATTTCAAGAGGATAAAGGGGGCCCCTGACCAAATATTTTAAGAACCATTTAGAAGAAATGAGACTAAGATATAAATATATGGGCTGGGCGAGGTGACGCCCCTGGAAGAAATTATACACTCAGGCACTGAGATTAGCTGGCTTAGGAGTAACAGTAAAGCCCACAGCAGATAGAAGGGCCCAAATTGGCAATCCTCTTCCACTCGGCCACTCCCATGGGAAGCCCAGTGGTGCTGGAGTAGATGGATGTGTTGATTCAAAGAGCTGGGATGGGCCTGGAGGCAGAGCAGGAAGAGTGCAGACTGGGGTGCTAATCCCGCAGAGGGTGGGGCAGGGACCACCTGCTGCCGCCCACAGACAACATCAGCTTCAGAGACTTCTACGGAGGAGATCGCAAGGGTCCCGAGAGCCAGAGGCCTTCCGTTCATGAGGTGTAGGCTTCTCTATCTTGGAAAGGAGAACGGGAAAGGAAACATTTTGAGAAGCTGACAGAGATTTCTGGAAGGCTTATACTTTAAGTCAACAACATTTCAACTCACAAGAGACTCTGTCACGCTGGAGAATACTAAGTTAGGCAAATCTAAGGTGTTTTCATCCCACATAAGTTTAAAGTGTTGCTCAGAATAACATGGGATCACCTATTTTTTTTTTAGCTCTAAGTCAGCGTGCTTAAGTTACATCAGCTAAAAGTTCTTTTCCTCTATTCCTCTCCTGCAGAAAGTTTTCCTTTTATCATTATCTTTTTCCTTTATAGTTCTCGTTATTTTCTTCATTTCTTCCCCTCCCCTATCCTTGCTTCTCCCTCCTATATTCTTTTGTCTTATTCTCTGCCTCGGGCCAGTTACCCCCACTGACCCTGCAGTATTCAAAGCTGTTTTCAAGAGTTGCTGATTCGGTGCCACTGATTGAGAGCACCAGGAACTTTACACAGAATAGTCCATTTAACCTTCACAACAGCACAAGATAGATTTTCTAGTGAATATTTTACTTCAGCTCAGAGTAATTAGGAAATTATCATAAGGTTTATGCATCAAGGCCAGGATTTGAACCCACATCTATCAGATTCCAAGCCCGTGTCCCTTCTACATCCAGCAGATCCACAGGTACAGTATTTTATCAAATACAAGGTACAGCCCAGGAGCTGTTTGCATCCCAATCTTCCCTGTCCTCTCTTAGTCTTCCCTTACGATGTATATTTCTCCTGTGTTCTCACTCATCATGAGTCAATAGTTGTAGACAAATTAAGAAATGGAGAGCAGCCACACACAATGTTGTGCCTAGGTTATCATCTAAAATGCAGAAGCTATAAGTGGAGTCCCAATTTCTATCTTTCTTTAACTGGAATCACATATCCCTGGAGCGTTGATGATATGCTGAAGGTCATGCTGAAGTCAAAGAATTGCCAAAACTCCCAGGACTTTATTAGATATGATTTTTAAATTATCTCTAATTCATCACTTACTATGTGCCAGGCACACAGCAAGTTACTTTTCACATATTATCTCATTTGATTCTTGTAAGAACCCTGCATGACAGATTTTTAACTCCCTTTTACAAGAGAGAAAACTGAAGCCCCAAGGGTCTAAAATACTATTCTATGGAATCACAACTAGTAAATTCAAACTCAGGTCTGTCTGATTCAAAGCTTAAGTTCTTTCCACTGCTTGCAATGACTATGCTTCACTAATAAATTACAACCCCACTACTAGCATGTGAACTGGAAGTATTAGGTTTTTTGTTTTGTTTTTTTTTTTGATATAAACCTTTTCAGATTCTATGCATCACCTCAGGCAGAAAACTGCCACAGAGAGATGATGCATTGTCCCAGGAACATGTTCTTTAAATCAGAAACAAATCCATTTCTCTGCTTTTATATTGCATGGGTGTCTTTCCCTCTTTTAAAGTTCTCTTGAATGATGCAGGCATTGAAAATGGCATTTTGCAAGCTAGTTTTCTTGGTTACCATCCACTGGCTTTTTGTTGTTGTTGAGAAAAATAGTGAAATAGCTCAGATATTAAGCTGTAAATTATACCAAGGTGAGATTCAGAAATGAAATAAACCTCACACTTTCTTAATGGGAATTTCCAATAGAGAAGTAGAATTCCCCTGGAATTGGTGTGGACAAATATAGTGACGTGTGTTCATCCCAAATGGGAGGAACGGTCTGGACTTTCTACTTCTCCCCAGTGCCTGGTGGCAAGTGGCCTCAGGGTTCACTGGGGAAACACCAGGAGAAAGGAGATAGATTCAAAAATGTCATAATCTGAATAACTCCTCAAAGGTGGGCAGCAAGACTTTACACATTCAAACACAAACTCCATAACATTTTAACTGAATAAATTTAACTATTCACCTATGCATAGAAAAAAAGAAAACAAATATACAAAGCTAGAAGAAAATATTTGCGAAAGTCTTATCTGCTAAAGAACTGTTTTTCAAAATATACAAAGAATTCTAAAAACTCAACAATATTAAGTTTTTTAATAAAAACTAATTTTAAAAAAAATAGGCCAAACACCTTAATACAAACCTCACCAAAGAAGATACACAGATGGCAAATAAGTCTATGGAAAGATACTTTGCATCATATGTCCTAAGGGAAACACCAATTTAAATGACAATGAAATACTATACTTCATTCCTGCTACAATGGTCGAAATCCAGAACCCAGACAGCACTAACTGCTAGGGCGGGTATGAACAACAGGAACTTTTATTTGTTCCTGGTGGAAATGTAAAATATGATTTGGCCACTTTGAAAGATCATTTGGCAGGTTTTTATAAAATTAAGCGTACTCTTACCACATGAGCCAGTAATCACACTTCTTGGTATTTACCCAAAGGAGTTGACAACTTCTGCGTACAAAAAAAGCACACAGATGTTTATAGCAGCTTTATTCATAATTGCCAAAATTTGGAAGGAATTAAGATGTCTTTCAGTGAGTGAATGGATAAACTATAGGACATCTAGACCAGTACTTTTCAATCTTTTTTATCTCACAGCACACGTGAACGTAGAGTTAAACTTCCACAGCACAGTTAAATTATAATGATCAAGAAAAGAGTGAAAAAAGAATATACTTACTGTGCTTTGAACTTCTTTCGAAAATAATTTAATTAATGATCTTTAAAAATGTTCACAGCGCACTTAAGATCCTCTCACAGAATAGCAGTGGAAAATCACTGATCTAGACAATGGGATATTATTCAGCACTAAAAAGAAATGAGTTATCAAGCCCCGAAAAGACACAGAGTCACCTTCCCTGCATAGTACTAAGTGCAAGAAGCCAGTGTGAAAAGGCTGCATATTGTGTGATTCCAATTATGTAACCCCTGGAAAAGGCAAAATTTGCTAGGGGTTGGGAGGCGGGAGGCATAAATAGAAGGAGCACAGAGGATTTTTAGGGTAATGAAACTATCCTAGACGATACATAATGGTGGATACACGTCATTGTGTATTTGTCCAGACCCATAGAACAACAACATAGAGAGTGAACTCTAATATGAAGTATGAGTTTAGAAAGGTGATAATGAAGTACCACGGTAGGTTCATCAATTGTAACAAAGGCAGCACCAGGTAACAGACATTCAAAATGGGGGAGCCTATGCATTTGTGCAGGCGAAGGGAAGTGGGAAATCTCTATGCCTTCCACTCGATTTTGCTGTGAACCTAAAACTGCTTTAAAAAGATAAAGTATATTTTTACGTGAGTGGCACCTGTGGTTCAGTGGGTAGGGCACCGGCCCCATATACCAAGGGTGGCGGGTTCAAACCCAGCCCCAGCCAAACTGCAACAACAACAAAATAGCCGGGCACTGTAGTGGGCGCCTGTAGTCCCAGCTACTTGGGAGGCTGAGGCAAGTGAATCACGTAAGCCCAGGAGTTGGAGGTTGCTGTGAGCTGTGATGCCACAGCTCTCTACCAAGGGCGATAAAGTGAGACTCTGAAAAAAAAAAAAAGATAAAGTACATTTTCAAATAATTACAATAAAAAATATAGGACTATACACATACACACATCTGTGTATATTGAATAAAATAAGTAAGACGCCTAGGTTATAGCTAGTCCTTCCTCTCTCCGTAGATGAGATCTTAAGCAGGCCTATATCTTATTTGCAAACTGTTAGATAATTATAAGTACTCCAGTCACTTCTAGTCACAAAAGTAGTCTCATTTTAGCAGATGCCTCTTCCCACAATGTATACAAAGCTCCAGACTCTATCTGAAGCTCGGGTTGGAAGGCAATCAGGGAGAGGAAGACTTGGCTGCCATATTCTGTGTTTACCTGTTAGTACCTTCCACCACTCATCCTCCATATACTACGTGGGCTCTGCCCCTCCAGAGTTAAGGACCAGAAGAAAGGACAGTAAAGGGCAGGGGCGGGTCTTATATAAGAGGCACTGTGGGCTGGGCATGGGAGGCTCAGGACTTTAACCCTAGAACTTTGGGCGGTAGAGACAGGAAGATCACTGGACGCCGGGAATTCAGGAACAACCTGAGCAGGAGCAAGACCTCATGTCTACAAAGAATACAAAGATCAGCCAAGCATGGGGCCAGACACCTGTAGTCCCAGCTACCCAGAAGGCTGATACAAGGGAATCATGGGACCACTTGAGCCCAGGAGTTCAAGATTACAGCGAGCTATAATGGGGCCTCTGCACTCTAGCCTGGGCAACAGAGCAAGACCCTGTTGAAAGTAAAAACAAAAACATAAAGTCCACCAGAGGCACAGGCACTTTGGTGCTTTGGCAAGCTCTAACAAACCCTAGTGGGTATAGCCTCTCCCCTTTGCCTCCTTGTTCATTAGCTGGACAGGTTTGTTACCTAAGAGACTCTAAAGACTCCAATGGATTCCCCTTTCCCCCTTCTTATTTTTATTCTCTCAATCTAAGAAAAGTTATATCTAGACAACTCTAAAAAAGAAATGTTTAATCTTCTGGAAGGTCGTGCCAGAGATCCTCTCATTTAGAGTCTTAACACCCCTGTGCATGTTACCTTGTTGAATAGAGTCTCTCTAGAGAGACTGGATTTAGTGGAAATACCATCTTTTTTTCCTCCTAAACAAGGGGTGCAGGTACTCCCCAGGCATCCACTTTGCTCTGTCATCTAGCCACTAGACTCCTCTAACTTTTAGGATTTTCTGGAGCCTCTGAACCCCACAGTCTCCAGAGCTATCACAAGTCTTCTCTTCTGCAAGGGCAATATCGTTAGATGCTTTAACAACTCTTCATATGGTATGCTTTTAAGGCAGTATCTGCTAGCTATTGCTGTGTAACAAACCAATCTAAAACTTAGTAATTTTAAAAAAAAACAACCATTATGATAGCTTGCAAGTCTACATACAAGTCAGCTGGATGGTTCTGCTTGTCTAGGCCAGGCTTAGATGATCTCGGCTGGGCTACTATTAATAAATGCATTTACAGCCATATGTGATTCAGCTGGGGGCTAGTCGAAGCTAGTTCTCTCTCATGTATGGCAGTTAGCTGACTCTTGACTAGTGTGACCAGCATGCTAGGTTATGTGTTTCTCATCATCCAGCAGGCTAGCCTGGGCTTTTTCACATGGCAAAGGCATAATTCCAAGAGAAAGTGTCAAAACGTGTTAGCGCCCATGAAGCCTAGGCTCAGAACTGCTGCACCATCATTTCTGCCATATCCTATACCCACCAAAGTAAATCATAAGGTCTGATTCAAGGGGGTGGAGACCTAGACTTCACCTCCTATGGAAAGAGCTGCATGGTCAAATTGCAAAGTGTGTGGAAACAGGGAGGAGAATAAATCCTTGGAGACATTTTTGCAATCCGTCTACCACATAGGCAAGTCCTTATCCTCATCTTTATAAGGAACTCCAGCTTATATGGATCACACCTAGCCTTATTTCTATTTGTCTTAACCCAGTATTGATTAACCTTTTTTATCTCATGGGACACTTGCACCTATAGTTAAACTTTCATGGCACATGTATGTTGATCAAGGAGTTTAAAAAAGAACATACTTACTGTGCTTTGAACTTCTTTCAGAAATATTTTAATTAATTATCTTTAAAAATTTTTGCAACAGGGCGGCTCCTGTGGCTCAGCGAGCAGGGCGCCGGCCCCATATACCGAAGGTGGCGGGTTCAAGCCCAGCCTCGGCCGAACTGCAAAACAAACAAACAAAAAAAAAATCGCCGGGCGCTGTGGCGGGCGCCTGTAGTCCCAGCTACTAGGGAGGCTGAGGTAAGAGAATCGCTTAAGCCCAAGAGCTGGAGGTTGCTGTGAGCAGTGTGACGCCACGGCACTCTACCCAGGGCGATAAAGTGAGACTCTGTCTCTGCAAAAAAAAAAAAAAAAAAAGAAATTCATCATACAACAAGAGAACATTCACAGACAACTCAATGAAATCAGGATAATAAAAGGAAAATGGAACTCATAAAAAAGAATCTAACAAAGCTGGAACTGAAGAACCTAATGACTGATATGAAAAATACAATACAGAGTTCAACAGCAGACTTATTCAAGCAGAAGAAAGAATGTGTGAACTTGAAGACAGATCCTTTTTAACTATTCAGAGGAGAATATAAAAGAATGAAGAAGAGGGAGGAAAGTCTATAGTATTTACAAGACATATCAAGCAAGTTAATATATACATGGTGATAGTGCTAGGAGAAGAGAGAGAAAAAGAAGAAACTTTTTTCCTCTTTTTGGAAATAATGGCTAAAAAAATTCTCAGTTCTTGGGAGGAAAATAGACATCCACATTAAGGAAGCTTAAAAATTTCCAAAGAGGATCAACTCAAAGAAGACTACACATTTTAATTAAATTGCCAAAAGTAAAAGACAATGAATTTTTTTTTTTTTTTGTAGAGACAGAGTCTCACTTTATTGCCCTTGGTAGAGTGCTATGGCATCACACAGCTCACAGCAACCTCCAAATCCTGGGCTTAGGTGATTCTCCTGCCTCAGCCTCCTGAGTAGCTGGGACTACAGGTGCCCACCACAATGCCTGGCTATTTTTTTGTTGCAGTTTGGCCAGGGCTGGGTTCGAACCCACCACCCTCAGTATATGGGGCTGGCACTCCACCCACTGAGCCACAGGTGCCGCCCACAATGAGACAATTTTGACAGTAACAAGAGAAAATTGAGTGATCTCATATAAGGTAACCCTGCATACGACCTTTAGTGACTTTCTCCTTAGAAACCTTGCAGGACAGAAGAGAGATACATTTAAAGAACTGAAAGAAAATAGCTGCCTATCAAAAATAGTATATCTGGCAAAAATTAGCCTTTACAAATGAAAAGGAGATGGCTCAGCGCCTGTGGCTTAACGGGCTAAGGTGCCAGCCACGTATACCTGAGCTGGTGGGTTCGAATCCAGCCTGGGCCCGCCAAACAACAATGACAGCTGCAACCAAAAAATGGCCGGGTGTTGTAGCGGGTGCCTGTAGTCCCAGCTACTTGGGAGGCAGAGGCAGGAGACTCGCTTGAGCCCAGGAATTGGAGGTCGCTGTGAGCTGTGATGCCACAGCTCTCTATCCATGGTGAAAGCTTGAGGCTCTGTCTCAAAAAAAAAAAAAAAAAAAAAAAATGAAGGGAAGATAAAGTCTTTCTTAGACAAACGAAACTAAAGAAGTCTATCACTACTAGTCCTGCCTTACAAGAAATGCTATGGAACTTAGTTCTTCAATGAAATGAAAACAAACTAAAGAGCAAATGAAAGGATATAAAAGAATGAATATTGGCTTGGCACCTGTAGCACAGTGTTTATAGCACCAGCCACGTACACCAAGAATGGCAGGTTCAAGCCCAGCCTGGGCCTGCTAAACAACAATGACAACTGCAACAAAAAAATAGCTGGGTGTTGTGGCAGGTGCCTGTAGTCCCAGCTACTTGGGAGGCTGAGGCAAGAGAATTGTTTAAGCCCAAGAGTTTGAGGTTGCTGTGAGCTGTGATGACACTGTACTCTACAGAGGGTGACATAGTGAGACTCTGTCTCAAAAAAAAAGCATGAATATTGTAGGTGAATGTAAATATTGAGACAAATACAGATTAATATAAGACTGTAAGCATGGGACCTAAATTACTTTTAATCCTAATATAAAAATTAAAAGATAGGGCAGCGCCTGTGGCTCAAAGGGGTAGGGTGCTGGCCCCATATGCTGGAGGTGACAGGTTCAAACCCAGCCCCAGCCAAAAACTTCAAAAAAAAAAAAAAAAAAAAAGATAAAAATTTGTCAAATGATGCACAGCATCAGCAAACTCTGACCACAAGAATACAAAGTGCGGAGGCAGTTTTTTTTCCTTCTAAGAACCTAGGTGAGAACAAATGAACAGGCACGTTTCAAACGTAATTCTCACAACCCGAAGAGGCTAAAGAAATTCTAACAAAAGAATCAAATGTGCAAGAGGTTCGTTGTCCTGTTACTGTCTGTGGAGATGTGCATGGTCAATTTCATGATCTCATGGAACTCTTTAGAATTGGTGGGAAATCACCAGATACAAACTATT